>JAZGVR010000067.1:0-15590 GCA_037356255.1 Thalassiosira tumida | reverse complement strand
CCCAACAGTATCTGGCAACATTTTCACGTGCTGGCTGCTTTCTCCCAAAAAATCAGTCGTCACTTGACATTGTCATGTTGTTGAGTAGATCCCCCAGGGTGTGATCGCTGCACTCCTCAGCCTCTTCCAATGCACCGAGGTCCTCCGTGACAGCTCCTCCTCCCCTCTCCTTGCTGTCACCATCTGCCTTCTGCACTCTTGACGATCTCGATCTCCTTCTCGCCATCCCATCCTCCTCTTCTCCCTCCCCTGTTTTGTCAATGTCATTCTTGCAATACCGGCAAAAGGCAAAGTTGCGCTTTTTCTTATGATCAAAGGCACACGAGTAGTGCCAGACTAGGATGTTGCCGCTCCATTTCACTCTCTCTCCGCAAATTTCCGCCGGATAAATCATCATGTTCAGCAATTTTCGTGTCAGAGTTCCCATGTCTGAACCGCCAATATATTTCTGCTGTTCTCTCCACTTAAATCGATTTGGAGTCATGGCCTTGGCTGTGGTCGGCTGCAGCGCGGCGTCAAAGGTGATGTTCATGTTCCTCGCAGCGCCCCTTCCCGCTCCTTTCTTCTTTGCCGACTGGCTCAGGCTCCTTCCTCCGGATGCCGGTGTCGCTACTTTTGCCCTTGTGTTTGAACCAGACCCAGTGGGGGTCTTTTGCGTCCTTTTTCTCCCTTTAAGTGTTGTAGACTTGGGCATTGTTGTCTTCAGTCATCACGGATGCCTAGCAGGCGACCGCTCAGGAAGCCTGCTGAGGGTCACCCTGACAAGGGTCTCGGACTCCCGTTTATGTGCCGAGCGCAGTGAGGCTAGGCTGGAGGGGTCCCCCCCCCCAATCTACACCATGAGAGATTGAAGGGGAGAGGGACCCCCCAGGCAAGGCATGAAGTTTGTCCTCCTCGCGAGGATGGTTGTACCCCGTGCTCAGAATGCCGGCTGGCAGTCTTGCACCCCGACAGCTTGCACCCGGATAGCTTGCATGGGGATCAGGTCTGTGACGGGGATTGTGTAAAACTACTTTGTTCCACCCAACACCAGTAGGGAAAGGGGGGTGGGCGATTTGAGCAACGTTTATACGGACACCAGATTCAAGATTGTTTGGACGACAGATTGAAGATGCCTTGCTGGCCGGCTGTCAAGATTGTAGTGCTCGCGCGCGCGTGGCGCGCGCTCTCTCTGGCGGGCGTGCCATCTTGCGCTGTCCACGTAGTTCTGATCCCCGTAGGGGTCAAGGGATTGGATTTAGTCTAAATGATCCCCGTCACAGACCTGATCCCTTTGACAGCTGTTCGCATGCAAGACTGCCGGCAGGCATCCTGAGCACGGGCAACAGCTTGGGTTCTTCAAGCTTGAAAAAGGTGCTCCTCTGGGAGGTTCCCCCGTGCAACTTCAATGGATCCCGATGACGTCATAAATGATGTCATCATGACTCAATAACATCATTACTACGTCATCAATGACGTCATCCAAAGTGACAATTTGATGATGTGGCAATGCTGATATATTGTTATAATGACGTCATTTGTGACGTCACCACAAGGAGATGGGGCCAGCCATCTGCCACGCGCAGGAGGAACACCTTTTTCAAAGTTGAAGTAGCTACGTCATCAAATTGTCACCCACGTCATTCGGTACGTCCCCTGAAGCGACAGTTTGATGACGTGTTGATGATGTCATAACGTCCCCATGACGTCACAGATGACGTCATCAAGAACCAATTTATCCTGATGATGTCATCAATGATGTCACTATGAAACAATGACGTCATTGCCACATCATTGATGCCGTCATCCAAAGCGACGGTCTGATGATGTGGCGATGACGTCATTACGTCATGATTACGTCATTGATGTGACGTCATTGCCACGTCATCAAATTGTCACTTCGGATGACGTTATTGATGATGTAAAAATGACATCATTGAGTCACGATGACGTCATTTATGACTCCATCGGGATCCATTGAAATTGTGGAAAGGGAGAGGCAGAGAAGAGGGAGAGGTGAGGACGGAGAAGGAGAGGGGGAACCTCCAAGAGGAGCACCTATTTTCAACGTTAAACAAGCTAAGCTGTTACGCGTAGAGTGCCACTCCCCAGGAACTCGCTTCATCCTGGAAGAAACTCGAAAAGCTGCGTCTTCCTGGTGCTCGCTCGACGGGTAGTGTGTGTGCGGGTGCGCGCGCGCGCGCCTTTGGGAAGGTGTTTATTGCACTCTGGGTGGCCGCGCAGCCGCTAGTCGCCCAACGCCCAAGACCCCTGGTAGCCGCAAAGCCGCTAGTCGATTTTTGTCCGTGACATCCCACGTCACACAGAGTCACCCGTCTCAATGCGCCGTTTGCTTCATCTCCCCCCCAACGGGGACTAATCTTTGCCGGGGGGGACCAAATCTGTCTCGTCATCCGCAGCCATTCTCTTCTGTACTAGCGCGCCCGTCGTATCTTTGCTTTTGTCTTCTTCCGTTTCCATCCTTTTCTCGTGCCTCAACTTTCGATTTCTGCCATTTCCCCTGGTAGATTGTTGTTTGTACTCAGATCCCGTGTGAATGGCAGTCGTTTGAAATCTCTGTTTGAATCCTTTGGCCGACACATTCTTCCTTCTCTTTCTCTGTGGGTGTCGTGGCGCTCACATGTTCCTCTGTCGTAAGTACTAGTCTGGGATAATTCAAACTGGTGTTCCGCCTTCATGATTTGCAAGAAATCTTCTCCTGGTCGCCTTTACGTGATTCCATGCGGGTCAACCAATTCCTGCGCTCCATCACTTGCAAACCTCTCTACCTGGCTAATATTGCCCAACGCTTCACTCTCACATGAATTTTTCCGGTATTCTCGTCGTCTCGTTGAATGTCGCGAGTTTTTTTCTGCGGAGTGTGGTTTTTGTTTCTGCGTCTGTGTTTCTACGTAGCTGCGGATTTTTTCGGAGCAAATTATTCACACAAAACATTCATGTGAATCTAATCGCAGACATGGTCGTAAAGTTTCTTTGAATTGTTTCGTGCGAATTTTATCTCATGAAATATTCACATGAATATTTCACGTGAATCAAATCTCAGACATTTGCTTTGCTTTTCCGCGAATTCATTCTCACAAAATTTCCGCGCGAATAGTTTCACCTGAACTATTCCCAGGAAAGCACACCTCAAGAGCCCCGCCATGGAGTCTCGCCTGTACTACGGGGACGCATATCGGTTTTATTCTAGGTGCTTCTGGGCCGCGTTGCTCGTTCACACCACGTCAACGGATCATGGGCTTGTTCATCTTCGTTCCCGTGCTGACGTGGCCCTCTATGTCGCATCCATGAGCAACGTCAAAGATCGTATCGCCGCTCTGGCAAATCAGTTCCGCGACGACCTCATATCCGAAGCTCAATTCAAATCCCTCCTTCGCTAGCAGTGGATTCCTCGTGTCGATGCATTCATTTCTCAGTGGTCCAAAAAGCTTGTCCCTATCGACATGCGTGATGCCATTGACGATGTACGCCGCAACATTGATCTTGATCCCGTGGACTGGCCTCCCTTGCGCCGTCTATCGAAGATAAGTGATGGATCCTGGGCACTCATTCCTCTTATTTAAATAATGTAATGAATTTCTCTTTGTCAAGTAAGATTTTGTGTCTGACCATTATCCTTCCCTCAATCAGGCCTTCTAGTTCGACAGTATCTATCTCCTTCGAAAACAATGACGTCATTTGATCATGTCACCCACTGTCTTGATCTTGATGACAAAGTGTGGGAAATCCCTTCCTTTTACATTTTTGTTTCATCCGAACCAAACGGTCCACTTTCCTCCATTGACATGTGTTCTTTCATGGCCCATAATGATCACTTAGACTACAAACTTCAACAGAATTTCATGCTTGATCATAAATTATATTTTGCTCCTTGTTTTCGTCCTAGCTACAAGTCTACTGACAGCTCCGGCAAAGAGATTTCTGTGCCTACCAATCTCACATATCACCTTAACGAGGAGTCATGTTATGATCAGGGTTATTGTGTTCGACCTAAGGATTGGAAACGTTCCTTTCAATATCCGTCCATTCTTAAGATGAAGTACTTTTGTGCATGCCATGGTCGTGTCAGTTCCGGTAGTACTGCCACTAAGTACAACAGTACCGGTGCTGCGCCCACTAAAAAGGTTCTGAATACAAATTTGGTTTTTATGTCTATTTTGATGAGAACATTGGTCTGATGTTCGTGAGGAAGAACGCTGGTAGAAACTTTGAACACAACGGTCATGTTCACCTATCTGCCAAATATACCGAGGCTTCCGTGAACAATGTTTCGCAGCCTACTCTTAAGACTGCAATAGGCCTCATCTAAGGATATGCCAGCACATCACTCATTATTCTAGTCCTTCATTCTGAGGGAAAGAAGAGGTTGTCCGCGGACTCACTCAAGCAATTGAGGAAAACGGTGCTTAATCGTAAACACATGAAAGGAAACACATAATCTAGTGCTGAATGTCTACTTCGTATACTAGAGACCACACCGAGTCTGTGATATTTTGTCCTCACTGGGTCATATGACAAAGCCATGAAACTTGTTAGGGTTCACAAGCGTTATCACGCAATCCAACGTGTTACTGAAAATACCAACCAGTCTGAAACTGATGGAGCATCATCACCTATTTCTACAACGAACACTCCACTCGACGAGAGTTCCTACGTCGCCGAACCAGACTCTGACGAGCACATGTATGTTGAATCTATTGTGAAGGCACTCACATTAGATGACAATGAAGTCTTATTGGCTGTTTTTTGGGCGACAAAGGAAGGCATCTTGGGCCATCGTCGGTTTCCCTGGAAATTTGGCATCGACATCACAAACGACACCAACAATGAGAACACAGCAACCAAAAAGTTGGTTATACTGGGGGTTATATCAAGGATATAACACCCGGTATTCTAGTATAACACGCAGCACGCGTGTTCATATTGTTGGTTATATCATTCTTCAGTACCACGATTTTGTGATATAACTACTTTATACCGGTCAAAAGTACCGGTTTGACCCAGATATAACTCCAATTTTATTATAACACAATTTTTCGGATATATAACACCATTCTTATAACTACGGTATGAACACATTTTTAACATGACCAACAGATAACACCCTCACTTGTGTTTTTTTTCTTCCAGATGACCACTATATAACAACCAATTCGCGGATGACCACCATATAACAACCAGTTCGCGGATGACCACCATATAACAACACTGGCTAATTGCTGGCTATTACTGTATATCTGCGCTACTGTACTATATATCTGGACTAAATATCGCTTAATAAATATTTGTCAGCTAATCGTTAATTCTATTACAAACTATTACAAACGCATCCAATCCTTTCCTCTGCATGTCTTTAGCCTCAGGAAGCCTCTCCTCCTTGGTGACCACGCCCCCCTTCAAGCCAAGCAGCAGGTTGTCCTCGTCTAGGTCCAGCAGCACCACCACTTCCCCAGGAAGGGACATCAAGTGTCCTCTCCAGGGGGAGCAAGTGTGGTACATCCTATCCCATCAAGACCAAGTACCATATTGTCGTCCTCGAGAAGCGACAGCAGGTGGTGCTCTCTGTGGGACATAGGAGAAGGAGACACCATTAATTCATGATTCATCAAAATAAAAAAGTATCTCATGAAAGTCTTTTGAGAAGACACGCAAAGAACTCACCCCTCCAAAACGTCCTTGATCTTCTGGCAGATGGTCTACCTGCTGCGTGGGACGGCGTGTACGACGTGTACGTCATGAGCGCCTCCTTATTGATCTCGAACTTGCTGTCGAGAAAGAATCGTCCATTACAATGCATTTTTCGTAGGGAGAGGGGAGACTCGCCGTTCAGATGCTGGTGACCATGTTGTTGTTGGCGGTGTTGGTCTCCATGCCACCAGTGTCCACCACCACGATCTTTGGAGCAATCTCTCACCGAGGCCGGAGGTGAGACGGGTCCCAATCTGAAGGCGGTTAAGGGACAGTGACGTCGCCAAATGCTTCCCGCCCATGTTCAACGCCAGAAACTCCCCTGTTCAGCCCCGAGGAGGTGTTCGAGCTCCTCACGCCCGCCAACGCCCGCCAACGCCCGCAAGCTCCGCGACGATCGATTCAAGAATTTGGCCATGCTGTTCACGCAGGCCACCGCCCAGCTTTGTCAGATCATGGAAACGCCGTACACCATCTACTTCGACCAGGCTCTCAATTGCGTGCAGGTTTTGACGCAGGTGGTGCTGTTTTTGTTGGAGAAGGGCGACCTGGGCGAGAGGGACGCTAATGTGCTGTTGTTATGCTGGGGGCCTGATGCCAAGGAGGGTGAGACGACAACGACCGTCACGGGGGATGCCAATACCACGGTCATGGGGGAGACGGGGACGACTGGGATGGCCTCGGGCAGCGTCCGGTGCAATCAGGGCGTTGTGTTGATGTGTGTGGAGTGTGCGTGCGTGCGTGGACACACATTGCTGATCTCCCAAAGAGATCTTCAATATTAACCACGCACTATCGTATGCACATGAGGATTTTGGAAAAAGATCGCTGCGGAGTACGTATACCGATCACTAAAATAAACCCTTAATATTGTCATACATAGGGTAATACTGTTTTTTAGGTGTTATATGGTAGATACAGGCTGTTCAAATACGATGTGTTAGTTTGAAATTCGATACAACGAATATTCATTCTACCTCTTGCTGTATTGATTTTAAAATTATTTGTTTGAAAATAGCACTGCATCTTATTGTATAGTTTTTTTGACAATGAACCAGATTATATGTAAAAGGATTATCGAGCGGTACGCCTGCCCTAGATAGTTCCTGCTGGTGGTGGCATTGTTGGTAACTCTCTATGTAGGTGATCCCTAACGGAGTTTCCAGGGGGGGGGGTTGTTATATGGTTGTCATATTAATACAACGCACAGCTATCTCGCCTAGAGATAGAAGTAGATAGTCATTCCGGTAGTTATACAGGTTGTTGTACTGTGGTTATACTTCTTGCGTGCAGATATTTACTTGGTTGTTATAAGGTGGTTATATTGATAATACTAGTACTGCACATCGGGATGTCAATATTGTGTGATTGAATTGAAATGCTATATTATCATAATCATCAGCATTCGGATGACCGGAGTTATATGGTGGTCATACCAATTTTATTTGTGAAAAAAAGGACGAAAAATGAGTTTTCGAAGAGTTTCAGATCTAGGGGGTTATATGGTGGTCATATAAAACGAGTACCGTTTGGTTGTTATACTGTTAGTTATATCTGTGTTGTTATACGATATAACCGACATTTTAGTTGCTGTGAAGTGTCCACACATCCGTGTCATCTGCAAAAGCCGACGCAATAGAAACATGCCAAATCAAGTGTCCGAAGATCAATGATGGAGATTCTATTTTTGCACGTCAAATCAGCAATTGGATATACAGTTAAGACAGTGAGTTACATAACCAGAAACCTCTAAGTAATAATTAGGCGACAATCGCGTGACACAAAAAAAATTCCATGACCAAAAATATGCGGGAGTTGGAAATGATCGTGAAGATGCAATTGGTATGGTCACAGCCTGTCATGCCGTCGATGACAATCTTGTTAGCATCTTGACAACGGGAGCGAACCGTGACCTCGTTGTACATTCCCTGCATAATGTAATAAACATGAGCCCAGACATGGTCGTAGCCCTCGGAAAGCTTGTAGGTCCAAGTGGTGCAAATGCCCCACTAGGGGGGTGCACCCGAGGGATTTGAGCCAAGTAATGAGCGTCTGGCTTTTGTACGTTCTTACGTAACATGTGCATCCAACCAGGCCGGCGCGCAAAAATTCCTCGCCGATAAAACTCCGCTCGGGCAAAAACAGTCGATGGTGGAGAATCCGATGGCCCAAACTGTCAACCTCCATACGCGGCTTGTAGTGCTTAATGCTCACCATGATCGCCACATTTGCAAGAGCCTTACAAGCTGTGTATGGTAAGATATGTATCCCATGCACAGTCTTTTTTGCGGAGGCGCAGGTGCCGCGGCGGCTGAAGAACAAGCGCCACAAGCACACAACTGTGGTTGAATCTCCCACGAACCTCCAAACTCACCCTCGGCTGACAGCTCCCTACGCCCCCATCGCCGCCTCCAGCGCCCAAACGCCCCCCTGTCCCCTCCGTTACCTTCAGTGTGGCCGGCTGGTGTGTGTCGTTGCGTGCGTTGAGCGTAAGCGTCCGCCGGAAGCAGCAAAGAGGCCCCTCCAATTTTGCCCACGTGAACAACTGCGTGTTGATGTCCACGAGCGACCAAAGCGCAAGCCGCCGCCCCGAACGTCAATAGTTTGCGGCCCACCCCCTCCACAGCGTGGGCGATCAATTGACGCGCTGGTTGCTACCGCCAGACCGCTGTGGAGACGAAATCGCAATATTTTCCGGGGGGACAGTGTACAATGGATACGGAGGGAGACCCCCCCCCCCCCGGAGAGAAACAAGCAACCCTCGGCCTCAGGGGGCAATCCAAACGCGCCTCCGCCAAAGAAGAGGTGGAGAAAGTCAAGTGGCATCGGTATGGAGAGCATCTTCTCAAAGATCTACAATGGTGGCCCTCTCGAGTTGCTGACGCAATTCATGAAGTACATTTTCGAGGTGAAGGAATCTCCCCAAATGGACGGATCAAAAGTCCTGCCGTTCGACCTGCTCAAAGCGGAGCTGTTCTTCCCGGAGAGGGAGGAGAACAAGCAAACGACTGAGTTGGTTGCGAAGATGCCAGTGGAAGCGGCCCAATGCATTCTGACCGAGCTGCGGGATCCCAAGAAGGCAACGTCGGATTACCTGACGAGCAAGGAGGGAGTCTTCAGCTGGGGCGCAACGACGGACGAGGAGCATCATGCTCTCATCGGAAAGATGGCAACGAATGACGTTGCCGAGAGTCCTTTTGCCGGGCTGACTCGCCAAATGCAAGAGTTTGGTCGAGTGCTAGGCATTCACGCTTCTGCGGTGAGCCATGCCAAGAACATCGGAGACTTCAAGCGTGATTTGGATCCACAGAAGGACGGCACATACCATCAGCTTCAACGGGAAATGAAAGAGTCGCTCTTGACGTTTGCGTTGAAAACTGCTCCCAACGTCCGCAAAGCCGCACATGCTGCAGTTGAGAAGCAGAGAGAGGCTAAGCTACGAAAACAGGAGATGCTGAAAAAGAAGAAGTTCGTTGCCGCGCAACGAGAGTATGCAAACGCTTTGACTTTTATTGAGATGTATCATTCGGCTGCCTGTTGGAAGACCAGGGCTGTGGCTCGGCGGGAGTACTCGGAGCTCGTCAGCAAAACGGCCAAGTTGGAGGCGGTAAAGGAGAAGATTCGAATCCGGGTCATTGGATTTGGCTGGAAGGACCTGAGCCACCCTTGGTCCAAAAACGGAAATGAATACTCGCCAAACGAGTTGCTTGAGCATCTGGTCGAAACGATCATACCCGAGCGACAGAAGCGAGGGATTCCCGAAGTGCCTCCGGTTGAGTTGCCCTCCCGCGGCATCCGCTACCAGCTCGGAACCAAGTCGAAGGACATGGATGTATTGGACCAGAAGTACCAAGAGCAAGAGGATGAATTTGTCAAAGGGGCTTGCGAATTGCGCGACGAGTTAGAGAAGGACGGCGTCGTTGATCGCTACAAAAGATTGCAGCCGGCGCGGCCCGAGGTGAACGAAGACTTGATCGACGCTCGCATCGAACAACTTTGGGGATTTCAAGAGCCAGATGGAACGGTTGTGGACCAGTGGTGCAGGGGCACCATTGTTGCAGTGAAGAAAAGCGACAAGGTGTACATTAAATGGGACGACGAATGTGTTCAGGAGGGGGAACCGGAGGTGACTTGCGAGTCATTGCTGAAGACGAAATGGAACAAACGCGTGGAACGGGGATGGAGATTTGCAAAAGGCGAGGAATAAAATTATTGTTATTTGTTTACATGATGTTTATATTGCACCCATGAGTGGTGTAGCATATTTCAGTTGGGTTGCAAGTAGTGTGGGAGGCCATCCTGGGTGACAATGAGCTCCAGTGTTCCATTACATGAGAAATCCCAGCTGGATAGAGAGATATCCTACGTAGGAATTGGTATGATTAACCCTAAGTTTAACCCTAACTAAAGTCCCTGATGGCCCAAACCGTAGGCCGTACGTTACAGTAGGTGGGTCCAATTTTTTTCGGAAAAAAATTGTCAGAGTCATGATATGAGTATGTTGATGGATTATGTTGACTTAGATTGCACAAAATCGCAATATCCTGGGTGGCCATTTCTGGGGTGCACCCCCTAGCCCCACCGGGAAATACGATAAAGGACGGGGGCAAGTCGGCCAAGGAAGACGCGGACAGAAGGAAAGTAAGCATGGTTTGGGTCCACTCCAACGCCTCGGGTGATTTCGGAGAGGTGGTAGAAGCCCATCATTTAGCGGAATTTATCAAGCGGTCAGTGTTGTTGGAAGGCATTGTAGAGCAAAAAGACGTTGTGCTGGAGGCACGCATCAATATTCATCGCCATCTGACGACCACTGTAAGTAACGGGAATGCTGCGTGTGTCGTGCCAAGAGGCATCGTACTCAGAGACAGTAGGGAAACGCTCGTCGCCAACCATAAGGTACAGGACAAACATATTTAGGAGGAGGCGAAGAATGTTTGCATCACCTTGGCCAACGATGCCCAAGTTGCACGCACAAGGAGGATGAACTTCTTCGGTAGAAATGCAAATGAGGTTCATGGTAGTGTCCACGCGGTTGGACGTCCAGTCGTCTCGAGCCCATTGCTGAATAAAGTTTTTTGGATGGTATAGAAGAAGGTGTGCCATGCGTTTTAGTTTGATTTTGAGAAATTGGAACGTAGAGAGCGTGGAGGCGGTTTCCATGTGTAAAGTGGCTCGATATCAGAGTCAATCGAAGAGAAGGTGAATTGGGCAAGGATCAAAGTGTTCACGAGGTTGGTCAAAATGGAGTCGGAGAATTGTGCTGTAGAGAACATGAAGAAGAAAAGGGAAGGAAGCGAGTTGGTACGAGCGAGATAAACGCCTACTAGAAGAAATATGTTGGTCGATAGTAACAAAGAGACTATTTTATCCACAAACGCGCTAGTCGACGTTTTCAGGTTCAGAGGTCTGGTCAGATTGGCCATGAGGTTTCGAGTGTGCTCCCAAGGCCGTAACTTCAAGCCGACAGAATCCACGTGCTAACTCGGCTATGTTTTGTTCACGAGATACAGTGAAAGTGGCAATGACGTTACCGTCGGCCGGCGGAGCAACGGGAGCACGATAAATCCAGGAAGGAACGTCATCGTTGTCTGACGAAGAGTCTACGTAGTTACGAGGAATCAAAGGGGGGGGGGCTAGAGGGGGATGCACAAAAGCAGTGTGCGAACACGGACGGCAGTAATTCATGATGAGAATAAGTTCATGTGAACTACTTCATGTGAATTACTTCGAGCGAAAAATTCGGGCGAAAATTTTCGCGCGAAAGTTTTCGGAAAAAGGATCTTGACTTAGTTGTTAATTCATTCATATGAATATTATCTTGTTCGTGGTGGCGCGACACCTTTGGGTTTTTCTAAATTAAAAAAAAATCTCTGCAATCACCCGTTGCATGTGGAGGTCATCTCTCTTCTCATTGTATCTCTATTTCTCTCATTGAGACCCCGTTTAGGCCTCCGTTCTCGTCTTCTGGTAAGCTGATCGACCTAATAGCTGTATGCAGTTTCAGGCCGTTTTGTCCTACGTCTGTGACTTGTCTTACCTTTTGTCGTCGCTCGTTTTTCATTACGATATCCATGCATTAGTAGCTCAAAAAGTGGGTGTGATACTGCCCACGCTGATTTTAACCATCACAATGCTCAACTCCAATCAAGACCAGCTGCTGACATCGTTTGCGGCAAACCACGGAATGTCTGTCAATGCTCACGGCCGCATTTACAAGAACAGGAAGGCCCTTCCATTAGAGGAGAAGGCTTCGATCGCCTTTCAGTACCTTCGAGCTCAGGACGCTGCTGGCAAAGCGCGACCAAACATCTCGAATCTCGCTCGGTCTTGTAAAGTATCAAGGTACACCATTACCAAGATCGAGCAAGAACTTCGACAACTGGGCCTTTTTCGCGATCCAAGAGAGATCGCGCAGGACAGAGACATTCCCGTTGGACCAGGTTTGCTGTCACTTGACGACCTGGACATTTTTACGATTCTCATGCTTTATCACGAAGAGCCAAGCCTCACACTTCAAGGCTATGTCAACCAATTGTACCCGTTTACAGGTACCATCGTCAGCAAAAGTACAATCTCGAGGTTCTTCAACCACGGCTTCAATATAAAAGGAAGCCTCTGCAAGACGAACCTCATCCCCTACGATAAGTTCCGTCGCACGTTGCGCGCGCGCCAGAGGAGAATAGTTCAGAAGGTTTGTCTTGGAGGTGGAGTGGGATGGAACAGTTTGATGGAACTGCATGAAGTTTGAGAGGGACACCATGAAGGTGTCCCCAATGCGGCGGTAGTGTGCCGCGTCTTTCATCTCCTTCGTAAAAATGTCGCTGGGGTTGATGACTCCGGGGATGTGGCGAACGGCGATGTTGCCCGTGGCGGTGAGTTCGCGAACCTTTACCTCGCGGAGGTTGATGTGCTTGACGCCCTTGGTAGCAAGTGAGACGCACCAGTCGACAGCCGCTTGGTTGTTGTTGAAGATGCGGATGGTGTTGAGGGCGTCCGGCATGTCGAGGTCGGTGGAGATGTGGCAAATCCCCTTGAAAGCGACTGCGCACTCGTTAGTGGCCACGATCTCCGCCTCGCATGAGCTCTGGGCAGTCTGCTCCTGACGGATGGACCTCCAGGCGATAGGACCGCCGCTGCGGCAGATGAGGAAGCCGGAGAGCGAGCAAAATTTGAAGAGTTCAAGGGGAGTGCCGTCCGGGACAACATTCCCGAATTGCCCCCCTCAGCATGCATCGCTGTACCCAGTGAGTTGATGGCACTCGGTTGGCAATGGAGGAGTGACGTTGGAGTAGGCCTCGCGGTCGTGGTGGTGAGGGAAGTGGTTGAAAGCTTGGAGAGTGTTGTCGGAGCGGGAGTGAAATGAGATACCATACTCAGAGGTGCTGTAGAGGTACTTGAGGGCGTGTATGGTGGACTTGTAGTGTTGGTGGGACGGCGTGTGATTGTAGGACGCAAGGAAGGTGTTGACCGGGGCGATGTCAGGGCTTGTGCAGGTGACGAGCCAGTTGATGGAGCCGACAATGCCCTGGTAGACTTTGGTGCAGCGGGCAAGGTCGGGCTCCTCCTTGTCGGGTGGAGGGGTGGAATTGATGGGGAGGCCAGAGCGCCAAGGGGTCATGTTTGGGACCCTATTTATGGCATCAACACCAAAGCGGTGGGAGGTGTGTTCGGCGAACGCGGACTGGTAGAGGTTAACGGACGGGTGGCCGTCGTCATGCCGCTTCCACGTGAAAGCCGTGTCAAGGAAGTAGTCGACGTTGCCCATGAAATCCACAGTGCAACGTTTCTGAAGCTCCCGACGGAAACGCTCCTCCNAGGTGTGTTTGGTGAACGCGGACTGGCAGAGGTGAACGGACGGGTGGCCGTCGTCATGCCGCTTCAACGTGAAAGCCGTGTCAAGGAAGTAGTCGACGTCGCCCATGAAATCCACAGTGCAACGTTTCTGAAGCTCCCGACGGAAACGCTCCTCCTCCACAGGGTCCTTGGAGTAGAAGACGAAGTCATCCACGTACATGCCAACGTAGACCTTGGAGCGGGGAGGGGGAGCGGCCGTGGGCTGCCCGGCAGGTGAGGGAGCGGTCGCGGGCTGCCCGGCAGGTGAGGGAGAGGTGGCGTTGAGAGGTGCGCCCGCTGGGACTGGGGGCTCGCCAACGATGCCAGAGAAGAGACACGAGTCGTTGGAGGTAGCTGAGAGGTAAAGGGCCTCGAGGATGGACTTGAACTTGCGTAAACCATATAACGTTTTGTTCAGTAGCCAAAACTCGTCCTTGCCGTATGCTGGGTCGCCTACGGGAGGACGGACTGCAATCCGCTCGTCCTCGGGTAAGGTGGCTTGGCAGAAGGCGTTCTTGCAGTCCCCCTGTTGGAGGACTCTTTTGTGGCCGATCGCCTTCGCGACGAGGAGATGCAGGGAGCTGTACCTGAGAACCGGTGCGTACTTTGCCGACTTGGAGTATATGCGGTCCTCAAAGTTGCCGAGGACGACGATGCGGGACTTGGCGCGGTCCGGCTTGCCGTCCTTGTCCTGTTTGACGATGAGGACACACGCATGGATGGGATTGCCTTGGGAATGCAGCCTGCTCAACACAGGGCCAGGTATGTCTTTTTGTTTATCCTGTCGAAGACCTGGTGTTGCTCGAGCCCCCCTTTTTCCTTGAGGTACGACTTTAGCCAGACGTCGCGGTCCGGGTTGTCGCGGTGTAGAGCACGGAGCAGTGAGGGGGGGCAAGGCGAGAGAAGGTTTTTCGCGGAGAAGAAGTTGGCCGATGGGGTGTTGTTCGACCGCGGGCGAAGGAAAGAGCTGACCTGCGAGTGGCCGGGGATGAGGATGTCAACGCCGAGGAGCGAGGGCTAGGAATGGACGAATCCCGGGAGAAGAATCAACTTGTCGACGCAGGAGCTGCACAGGTTGCGGCGGATGTCGAACGTGAATCCCCCCTGGGGCGTATGTTGCAGGAAACCTTTCTGGAAGCAGCCCTCGTGGTCCATGATGAGCTTCGAGTTCCGTTGCAGGAATGCCGGCAGGCCGTGGAAGGGATCAGACGGGGCAGGAGATGCCAGGGCCGTCGTGGAGGATGGTTTCACCAGGGCTTCAAACGGGAGGTCAGTGGTGCGGCCATCGTCAAGGAGGATGGTGTATGTCAGCTCCAAGGGTAGAGGGTCGGGAGCAGCCGTGGTGGACACCGCTGTGGAGGAGAAGATTGGCACGTTCTGGATGGTGCCTCGAGCGGGGGTACCGTCGAGGTCTATGTTGACTTGCGTGCCGTGGGGGAATGGCTCGGACACGGGGTCTGTCCTGTTGCGCATGAGGCCACAGGTGAGGCCGCCGTTGTAAGATTCGGACTTCGGGAATGTCGTGACCGGGAGACGGCCTTCGTCCAACTTGATCGTCGGAGGGTGGTAGTAGGACCGTGTGATGGGATTGTAGAACGTAACCGTGTAAGTGTGCGCGTCGCGGCCAACGGCAATGCCGGGGAGCGCCTGGTCTTCAGTGTTCGACCAGGCGGACGTGTTGTCCTGCTTGGCGGAAAAGTAACCAACAGAGAAGGGTTGGAACCACGTCTTGGAGTCTGGCTTGTGATTGTGGACCAGCTCGAAAGGCGTTGTGAGTTTCCGACCGAGGCGGCCTGGAATCTGGTTGAGCATGAAGGTGGCGTGGGAAACAGAGAAGTACCAGTACTCGCGGCCAACCTGCTTCTCGGTGATGTAAGCGCGGGCCATTTGGAGGATGGTACACCACGTCCGCTCCACGAGGCCGTTGCTTGACTGCCGGCCGGCCGGCGCCGCGATGACGCGGGACTTGTGAGCCAGGATCCATCAGAGGGCCTTCCCGCCTATGAGGCGTTTATCGAAATCAGTGTGGAATGTCTTGGCGATGCCGCCGGCCGCAGTGAAGAAGGATT
>JAZGVR010000066.1:0-15534 GCA_037356255.1 Thalassiosira tumida | reverse complement strand
GTAATTACAGTCCGGCGTAGGTGCTTACTTATAGTTGAAATAATAATTAGTCCTGGATTTGGAGGCACACGCCTCTTCCTTGCAGGAGTATCTTGCAGCACTCGTAGAGTATCCTAATGTAGCCAAGTAGATACCTAACATAGCCAAGTAGCTGCCTAGCGTAGCCAAGTTGTGTGATTCACTTCCTCATAATTACGTAGCCTTACTTGCGGCACAGCGCGTCACGGCGCAGCCTTACTTGCGGCACAGAGCGTCACGGCGCATTGACTTCTCGTGCATGATAATATTATTATGAGGCGGGATCGCTCGCGCACCAATCCCTGGAAATGCCCATATGCCCCCCTTATCAACCCCCTAGACTTTTGCCTCAAGTAGCGTAAAACAATTAAGCTCTGATGATCTAGCGCTGGCTTTTTTCGTCTCATCCCCTCTTTTAGCAATTACAGTCCAGCGTAGGTGCTTACTTATAGTTGAAATAATTATTAGTCCTCTTCCTTGCAGGAGTGTCTTGCAGCACTTGTAGAGTAGCCTAACGTAGCCAATTAGATACCTAATATAGCCAAGTAGCTGCCTAGTGTAGCCAAGTTGTGCGATTCACTTCCTCAGAATTACGTAGCCTTCCTTGCGGCACAGCGCGTCACGGCGCATTGACCTTGCACCCTGGAAATGCCCACATGCCCCCCTTATCAACCCCCTACTGTACGTAGCATAATAAATAGCAGAATTGCATGGCGCGGAGTTTATTCGCTTTCTGGTGCGACAGTTGGAACTTCTAAATAGCATCACTACACGCGCATTATCAAGACGGATGTAGTGATGTTATTTTTAAGTTCCAACTCCATCGTGGAGCCGAGAAAAAAACTTCTGGAGTGCCAGGATCGCGCCATTTTTGTATTGTACAGTACAGTACTCAGCCACACAATCTACCCAATGCCGTCCATCGTCAACGACAATGATCCTCCCCCTGGCGGCGGCCCTATCCGCCGCAGCCGCAGACACCGCAGTGCCCCTTCTGTCCCCCTTCGTCGCAGCAGCCGTGCGTGGCGACGGCGAACTCGTCGGCCGCGAAGGAAAACGTATTCGTAAGTCCCGACCGCGTCCGCTCGTTCTCGTCCGCTCGTTATTTGCGCCCGCTCACTCGCGTTCGTGCCTTCTCCTCGTCCTTCGCGTAGATCACGTGCTGGTCGGCGTTGCCCTCCTCCTACGCCACGGTAGCGGACCCGGCCTCAGCCACCTCCTTTGCCATTGGTCTGGGAGCTCGAACGTGAGTTTTTGTGGTGCGCCGCTCGTCGTCGGCGTCCGTCCCCGTCTTGCCGCTTGCTCACGCGTTGCTCCTCTTCTCCCGGGCAGCTGTTCGAGGGCGTCCGGATGGAGTTGTCGACCCGGTGGGATGGACGGGCTTGGGCGGGAGGTCGAACGTGAGTGTTGGACGTGCCCGTGTGTTGTCGTCGTCGCCCGTTCCCGTCGCGCCGCTCGCTCACGGGTTGCTCGTCTGCGCGGAGGTCGACGAGATCGAGTACAGGTGGTTGGCGAGGCCAAGCGCCGACGCGTGGCCGAGGGCGTGGCGGAGGGCGTGGCCGAGGGCGTGGCGGAGGGCGTGGCCGAGGGCGTGGCCGAGGGCGTGGCCGAGGGCGTGGCGGAGGGCGTGGCCGACGGCGTGGCTGACGGCGTGGCCGACGGCGTGGTCGAGGGCGTGGCCGACGGCGTGGCCGAGGGCGTGGCCGAGGGCGTGGCCGACGGCGTGGCCGACGGCGTGGCCGAGGGCGAGGCCGACGGCGTGGCCGACGGCGTGGCGGACGGCGTGGCCGATAAAATAATTTTTTTCTGTAGAAGTCCGATTTTTATGTTTTTTAGATCATTTTATACCTACTTTTAGCAATAGAAATGGCTACAGCAAGTTTCAGCTTCTGAAATTAAGTATTAAAAAAGTCGGTTGCTATTTATTTTGCTACGTACAGTAGGCTTTTGCCTAAAATAGCGTAAAATAATTAAGCTCTGCTGATCTAGCGCAGGCTTTTTTTGTCTCATTCCCTCTTTAAGTAATTACAGTCCGGCGTAGGTGCTTACTTATAGTTGAAATAATAATTAGTCCTGTAACTAGCCACGCCGACGTGTCAATGGCAATGAAGTTGTCGCGTTTGCCGGCGCCCAAATATGTTCTCCCGCTGCTGCAAGTAGCCGGTCCCGTGGCCATAGGAACATGAAGGCGCCGATGCCAAAGAGAAGTTTCCCGAAGCAATGCTTCAATTTCAGCTCCGCTTGCTACGTGACTCTCCAGCGACTGGGACATCAGCTGGGGGGGTCGGCGCGCCCGACGACGCCAGTGCCGAGGACGCCGCTGTCCCCACGCCCGGGGATGGTGAGGGCGAGCCTGACAAAAATTTGACTCCGCCCCCGCTCCCCCAGAAGGACAGAGACTCTGCCTCACGCGCTCTAGCTGCCGCGACCCGTCGGCGTGCGGCTGGCGTGGCCACACCCGCACACACCCCGATTGCCAAGGAGGCTGGGACATGCCTGAGTAAAAGTAGCCGTCCCTTCCAGCAAGCGGCGCTGATGCCACCGCTGGCAGCCGGGCCGATGGTTGCACCACCACCATCCCCAGCAGCTGGTACGGGGTCCGCGTGTGGTGAGGCGGCGGTTATGCCACCGCCGGCAGCCGGCATGTCGGCCGTGGAGCATGCAAAGCCAGAAGAGCTACAGAACCCAGCCCCATCCAAAAAAAGTAAGGGCATGGAGAAAACGCCAATCGAATCTGGGAGCAACGTCGCGTTGGTAACGACGGCTTTGGCGGCGTCTCAAGCCACCGCGCTCGATGACGACAACGTATCGCAATGCTCGAAGCACAATCCACCGGTCGTTGACGTTGATGGATCAATAACTGCTATGGACGCCATTGGCGACAACGACAACGCTGCCTACTGGTAGATCCACCATATCCAGCAGGTGCGCTTCTCCCCGTGGGCGCGGAGCTCGGCGAGGATCTGCGGACCGCACCGCGCCTGCCGCGCAAGGAGCACCCCGAGGCGCCGGTCATTGAATGGCGTGTTTGATATTTTTCAATAAGCTGATTTAGAAAATGCAGTACGAAAATGAAATATTAAAAGCCGACCGACTGGCAGTAGTCTTTTAAAGACGCAAAAACATGATAAAATACGAAGAAAAAGACGTATTATGCTTAAGATACCAAGTATAAATTGAGAAATCATGTTTTTATGAAATAATTAATATCTATTGATATTACGGCTGAAAAGAACAGCCGCGGCCGCAAATAGCAGCAAGCAAACGACTGCTACGGCAATTAAATACCGTTGTGCGAAGCACTACTAGACGAAGCGCAATATCGATGCTATTGCCGCTGTAAGCCCCGCGCCATCAAGTTCCCAGATCTCTCTTGATCTCGAGCTCGACCTCGAAATATAATAATATTCTCGAGACACGCTAATGCCACGCCAAGTTGTCAGAAATACAATACAATGGCTAGTCAGATAATTTTCCTGACTGAATTAGACGTTATAGTCCAAATGAGACAAAACTCTTATAAATATGGTTTTAAAGAGATCAAAATATGTTTAAATGGTTAACGAGACCAATTTTGGACAATTTATTATTTGTCATCCCGAGCTTGGAAATTCGATAAAAACTTGGATTCCAAAGTCATTGTATTTCTATATAGCCAAGAGATGGCCCGGTAAAAAGCCGGTATGAAACCGTACAAAGGAATTGATATTTTCCTAGCTAAAAGATGGCGCGGTATATATATGCCCTGATTGCACATATTACCTGCACGTCAAAGAGCCATGTGCAAGCGTCATGGCATAACATAAAAGCAGATAGACTTGCTTATGTACAGTCATAGACAGTATTTAAAATACCTTGTGATAGACACTGACAAGACAAATCAGGTCTGAAAGGACAAAAAGCATGATTAGCTTTCAGACGAACCCTAGAAAACGACGGAGTAAATGACAGCAAGCGCCGGTACAAAATGACCGCACAAACATTGCTGAATGACGCATGCTGCGTTTGGACATTTCAGAGATACATCCTGAATTGTCCGATGACTGTCTAAAACTGCAACAGTCGAAATTATAAAGCGTTAGATACCGCTGACTAAACATTTTGCTAATAAAGCAAATACGAAATTAATGCCGAATAGATTATTCGATGGAAACTTTCAAAAATACCAAGTAGCAAAGATATTTCCGAAGGGTAAAATTTGACACAGCAACTATGTTGCAATTGTTGAATGATACCAAATATGGACCTGGTAACGGACCCCATTGGGGTTCCAGCAGGTCCCGGTACTCGAACCTAATTAGGGCTCTGGCGGACGAACCAGATCATAGGAAGAGAAGGACACTTAGTGAGTCTCATCGGCACATGGTAGAATGTGCCGGAGCAACATGATTGGGGTGGTGTACCACAGCCGTATGTGGGAGAATGAGATGGCGACGTCCATTCTATTCCAGAAAGGGCTGTGGACACATAGGGCCGGACGAATTTGTCCGCGCGCCCCTGAGCGATACAGCGGGCGCCTGTATGTACGTATGTGGAAACATACCAGTGTAATCGTGATACGTAGTTGATAAGGACAACGGACACGAATTGGCTTGCGGATGATGGTGTGAGTATGAACTCTCACAATTTAGAGATAATCTGAGATCTACAATAATTATCATTCAAGCAATACGACTACGTACGATTAATTGTTTAAGGACTCCCACCTGACTGGTGGGAGGTGGTTAGTACAGTATTGTCTTTACAACATTATCTCTAAATTGATGTTTCTATTGTTTTAAGACAGGATCTCGAAACAATGGTGAAGAACGGGAAGATGAAGAGTCGACGGTTCAAGCCGTCGGCGACTGGCGCTACTACGACGAAGACAAAGTACAAGGCGCCTACATCTGGCCTGGAGGAGGTGGTGTTTACCTGGGGGACTGCCCGGGACGCGGCGAAATACGAGGAGGTAAAAAGTGAACTATCGCACCACGTCGGTGTCCAGAATTGGAAGTTCGCGACCGAGACATCAAAGGCGATGGCCGGGCTCGCTGAGCCCGAGTCTACCAAACCGGACCGCCCAGTAAGAGAGTACTGGGCGAACGATGCGCAGACCATCACCACCCCCGACCGAACCCGAACAGAAGTTGTGCCGGCAGCGGAGGGGCCCCCTCCCGTTGCGGAATCTACGCGAATTATCAACAACATTCCTACACAAGAAGAATGGGAATTGCAGATTGCCGCGGCGGACTACCTAGAGGAGAACAAGGCCTACAAGGAACGCAAGTCGGCCTGGGAGGAGAACAGGTCGAGGGCTTTCTACCTCGTGCTCCAGCACTGCCCCCCCCGAGCTCAAGAACGAGCTGAAGAACTCAGTTCGCTGGGAGGAGATTGCGGCCGGGCGCTGCGTCGTTGCGTTGCTCCTGGCGGTCCGGGACGTCACGCACAACAAGAAGGAGCACAGGCACGGGACGATGGCATACGTGGAGGACGACTTCAAAATGTTCACCACCACCCAGCGTCCAGACGAGACGCTCAACGACTACTACAAGGCCTTCAAGGCCCAGGGCGACATCATCAACGCGCACGGGGGCTGAGCGGGATTCCACCAGGCGCTATTCAAGGAGCACCTGGCGAAGTTTATCGTGGAGAAGGAGATGACCGAGGTCACCTTCAACGCCCTCGCCAAGGGGCACGCGGACAAGATCGCCATGGTCGACGGCGCGAACAAGTCGAGTCGCGAGGCCTATTTGGCCTGCCTCTTTCTGCTCATGGCCGACGGTAAGAGGTTCAAGGTCCTAAAGAAGGACCTCAACAGCAACTTCCTCCTTGGCAAGGAGGACTACCCCGTCACCGTCCTCAAGATGAGGAGGGTGATGTCGGACTACGACGAGGGGGTGACGAAGCCCAAGTCGTTGTCGGGCGCGATTGAGGAGGTGACCGGCGGCGTTGCGTTCGCCCAATTCACCCCGACGGGAGCCTGCTTCGCCTGTGGCAAAAAGGGCCACTCCTACCAAAACTGCCCCAATGTCACCCAGGAAACCCGGGACAGGACCGACAAACTACGAAAGGAAGGGGCATTCCGGCGCGGCGGTGGGGGCGGCGGCAGCAGCGGCGGCGGCGGCGGCGGCGAACAGGCCAACAGCAGCAGCAACAACAACAGCGGACAGCGCAACACACAGAAAAAAGGAACGGTCAACGTGGCGGTGGAAGAGGAAGCCGCGGCGGACGACGCGCCGGACGATGTCGAGGAGGCCCAGGAGTGGCCATCTTACCAAGAGTTGCTGGTCCAAAATGGTTATGTCGGGTCCAATATTGGGATGGAAACTAATCACGAGTCCGTGGGATTCGATCAGAACGTGTGGAATGGAGACGACGTCTCACAATTCGGATTCATCGAGGTGGGAATTTCGGACGGTGGTCAAAATCAAGGAGTGAGTTTTGTCAGCGCACCAACGTGGCTTCACCAAGGAATCGGAGGGTCGAACCCGTCTATGAAGATGGGGTCTGCAGAACCGTCCGCGAATAAAAAAATTCCATCAAATAATCTTCACCCAAACAAACCCAACATCAAATCGCGCGGTGCCAAGCCACCCTGGCTCGAAAGTGTCAAAAAGAGTCTCGAACGATCGAATCGCTCCGTCCGTCGAGTTGGCAAGGGAGTGCAATCTGGGGGATCCAGTACTACGGCAGGACGTCCCGTGTATGCGCAAGCCCACAAGGGTAGCGCCAAGCACCCGGCGGTCCAGAAAACGCAGGCTCAAATTACTGACATGAGTAGCGTACTAGCCAAAGGAAAGGTTATGGCCCCAGAATTGGCTCCCAAGTCTTCTCGCGGGAGTGTTGCTGGAGTTTTGGAAGCCGGTATGCCCAAGGAAGTGGATGGGGCGGAATCACCCATGAATCAGGCACCCATCAGGGGAAATACTTCAGGTGCCACCTTCGCCAACGTGTACCACCGACGTGCTACTTTGGACCCCCACAAGCTGTATTTAGACAGTTGCGCTACATACCATGTGTGTTTCGCCGAGGAACATCTTGATGACGTGTACAAGACTTCCACAACCATGAACGGAAGTTGTAATGCCGGCATCACCAAATGGAACACCAAGGGACGATACGGAAACTTCGAATTTTGGCTCAACAAGAGGGGTATAGCCAACCTATTATCGATTCCGATGTTGGAATCAGCTGGATATAAGGTGTCAACCCACACTGATGGCGACTGGGTCGTGACTTCCCCAAATGGACAAAATATTGTGTTCAAAAGAGACACAGGTCTGTGTAAAGGGATGCCCTATATCGATTTACGGGAGAATCATTTGGGATTGACTATGGTTGAAACGGTCAGAAAGAACTTAGCGATGTTCGCGAAGAAAGAGATAGAGCGAGCTAAGCTGGCTCGTAAGATTCAACACCAAATTGGCAACCCTACTAATGACGAATTCAAAGACATCGTGAGTCGTGATCGTGACAACAAATTTCCTATCACCGTCACTGACATCAATAATGCCGATTGCATCTTCAATACAGATCTGAGTCAGATAAAGTCAAAAACCGTGCGAAGGACGCCTGATAGGGTTAAAGACTGGCGAGTGAGAATACCTAGAGATTGGTATGAACTGAACAAGTTCGCGACGTTGACAGAAGATGTGCTATTTATATGCGGGCTACCTTTCTTTATCAGCTACTCGCGGAATTTGGGATTCACGACAATCGAGTTTATCCCGACTCGTACGGCGAAGCAATTAGCTAATTCACTTAAAAAAGCCCTATATTTATATGCAAAAGGAGGATTTATTGTACGATTAGCGCTGATGGATAGAGAATTTGAACCTGTAAAAAAGCTATGTCCCCTACTTGAAATCAACACCCCTGCGGCAAGAGAGCATGTCGGTGAAATAGAACGAAGAATTCGCGTAGTTAAAGAGAGAGTACAAGCATCATCCAGCGAATCCCCCTTTCGAAGCATTCCGACGCTAGTGTTGATACATACGGCATACAATTTGGTGCTTTAGCTCAACGCGTTCCCTAATAGGTCCAAGAATCGAGGGTTCTCACCAAGGGAACTAGTTACAGGTATTTCTACAAATTATTGGGGAGACTGTAAAGCTACTTTAGGCGATTATGTGGAAGCTAGTCATGATGACGAAATTACAAATACGAATGATGAGCGTACTCACAGTTGTATCTACGTGAGAACAGCGGGAAATAGACAGGGGTCTTCGAAATGCTTCGACCTAGATACAGGGAAGATCGTGGTACGACGTACCACCAAAGTACTTCCCTGGCCCGACAAGTTTATCAGGAAAGCCAAAAGGTGGGGAGAAAAAGGAAAAGCCACCATTCTGAAGGGTCGAGTCGATTTTTTGAACCGTAAAAATGAGAAATTTGATTGGGATAATGACGATTTGTCAGAAATCAAGGTGGTGAAAGATCAACCAAAATTGGTTCATCCCGATGTTATAGCGGAATTCCCTGGAATCGAGACAGAAGAGATGTTCGGCGACGCCGAGACAGACCCAACGAAAGACCAAGAAGCGACGCCTTCTCCTGCGACGCGTGCTAAGACGGCACGTGTCAATGCGGGACTCGACGATGATGACCAGCGTCAGGCCCGAGGAGTGAAGAATGAGAAGGCAAGCGATGATGTCATAGTTATCGACGATGATGATGGAGATCCCAATGGGGTAAAAAGCGAGTGGAGTTGGTATATCAAGTCGGAGAATGTTAATGTCGCCCCCAACATCGAGACAGTAGACGAGGATGACGATGATCAGGAAGGGGTACCCCGGCGCAGTACGCGAGTAAGGAATCCACCGACGGTATTCACCCCAAGGAATAAAGGGAAGAGCCATGCATTCAAGGCTGTTGGGTTTCCAGAAGTGCAACTTGAAGTTGAAGACGGGTGTAATAACTACTACCAAGAGGCAGGTTACAGCGCGAAGCAAGGTGTTATTAATATCGAGTTCATGAAGAAATCGCCACCCCCACCTGATATGTCCCCAGAGGAATTGGAGGCCCATGTCCTGGGAGTAATACTCGTGAATCAATATAATCTGAAGAAAGGTCAACAGCTGTTTGGTGATAAGGCCGACGAAGCAATACTGAAGGAATTGAATCAAGTTGACGAGCTTGAGACCTTCGCACCTCTGAAGGCCGCTGATTTGTCAGAGGAAGACAAGAAGATGGCTTTACAATCACTGGTATTGATATCCGAGAAGAGAACTGGTGCGGTTAAGGGAAGGATAGTTGCGAACGGCAGTAAACAGCGTACATATGACGGATATGAGAAGTCCGATGGTTCCTCACCGACTGTCACAACGGATAGCATCTTTCTTACAGGCGTCATTGAAGCCAAGGAAAGGCGGGTAATTGCTACTGTCGACGTGGCAACGGCATTCATCCGCGCAGATAATGACGAGAGGGTTCTCATGCTTTTGAGAGGGAACATTGCTGAGCTCATGGTGAGGGTTAACCCTGAGCTGTACCGTCCATACGTTACGTATTCGCACAAGGGAGTGCCTATGTTGTACGTACGTTTGTCCAAGGCCCTCTACGGAATGTTAAGAGCCGCCCTGCTGTTCTATAAGAAGTTGAGACGCGATCTGGAAACGATGGGTTTTGTGGTTAACCCCTATGATCCATGTGTTGCCAATAAGATGGTGAACGGGGAGCAATGTACTGTATGTTGGCATGTGGACGACCTGAAATTTTCCCACAAGGATGAGGCGGTGGTCACTGCGTTCGCAGCGGCACTGGGGGATATTTATGGACCCAAAACTACCATTCACAGGGGGAAAGTGTTCGATTATCTTGGTATGGATCTTGACTTCGAGACCATCCCTGGATGTTTATTGGTATCTATGATCAAGTATCTACAGAAGGTGATTGAGGAGTGGCCGGAGCAACTTACCGGTACCAAGACAAATCCGGCTAATGACAATTTATTCACGGTTCGCAACGATGAGGATAGAAAGATTCTGGACGAGGGGCGGGCTAAGCAATTCCATCGCACGGTCGCACAGTTATTGTTTGTGTGTATGCGCGCAAGGCCGGATATTCAGACGGCTGTGTTGTTTCTGACAACAAGAGTTAAAGAACCAGATGAGGATGACTGGGGAAAATTAAGACACGTGCTTATGTACCTGAAAGGTACTCTATATATGAAGAGATGTCTGTCTGCGGACAACCTGACCAGTATACATTGGTGGGTTGATGGGTCGTATGGAGTTCATTGGGACTCAAAAGGACATACCGGTGCTATGATGTCAATGGGAAAAGGCGCTATTGTCAGCGTGTCAAGAAAACACAAGCTGAATGTCGGTAGTTCAACCGAGGCAGAGTTAGTTAGCGTTGCTGACGTGTTGGGTATGATCATGTGGTGCAAATATTTTATGGAAGCCCAGGGGTATACAATTGACAGCAACCTCCTATATCAAGATAATAAGTCTACCATTTTACTTGCGAAGAATGGAAGAATGTCGGCTGGCAAAAATAGCAAACACATCAAAAATTGTTGTTTCCTTATCACTGATAAGGTGGCCCAAGGCAATGTCGAGATTCAGCACCGTGGCACGAAGGTCATGTGGGCTGATGTGAATACGAAACCACTCCAAGGGCAGATGTTCCGGGAGTTCAGGTCACATCTGATGGGAATTTCTGAGGAGTATGATGACGACGTGGAGCGGCATAGCACGCACCCCAAGCTCCTTCCCGAGGTAGAAGTTGCAGGGGTAGTGTCAAAGGAGGATCTGGAAGTACTTGCGGCAGCCACGGGTTTGAACAAAGAACGGGAACAGAAGCGGGGCATCAAGAAGCGGTCGATTTCGCAGCATGACAAGGCAGTAGCGAAACAAAGGAGTGTGTTGAATGATACCAAATATGGACCTGGTAACGGACCCCATTGGGGTTCCAGCAGGTCCCGGTACTCGAACCTAATTAGGGCTCTGGCGGACGAACCAGATCATAGGAAGAGAAGGACACTTAGTGAGTCTCATCGGCACATGGTAGAATGTGCCGGAGCAACATGATTGGGGTGGTGTACCACAGCCGTATGTGGGAGAATGAGATGGCGACGTCCATTCTATTCCAGAAAGGGCTGTGGACACATAGGGCCGGACGAATTTGTCCGCGCGCCCCTGAGCGATACAGCGGGCGCCTGTATGTACGTATGTGGAAACATACCAGTGTAATCGTGATACGTAGTTGATAAGGACAACGGACACGAATTGGCTTGCGGATGATGGTGTGAGTATGAACTCTCACAATTTAGAGATAATCTGAGATCTACAATAATTATCATTCAAGCAATACGACTACGTACGATTAATTGTTTAAGGACTCCCACCTGACTGGTGGAAGGTGGTTAGTACAGTATTGTCTTAACAACAGCAATTACAAAACAACTTCATATTGATAGAATTCAATGCGCAACCGCTTTTGGAGCGCAGTTTGAAATATGCCAAAAGAAACATGTTTGTATAACGAGTTTCTATCCAAGAATGGATAGCGCATTCGCGCAACGATGCTTTTGACGTTTCAAGAGATGCAAACGTACAAGACATAGCTAAAACGCAAAATGACTGTTTAAGGTAGTATCGCAATAAGGCCCGATGGTTAACAACCACGGACATATCACGACCTTGTCATGTTCTGAAAAAAGAGAACTATTTTCAAGAACTCAAAAGCCAATAGAAATGGGCTATACCCCATATGCGTGCTGAAGATAAAGCACAGCTAGATTTTGGCTATTACGCTAGCAAGTAAGCTGAGCAGCCTGAGAAAGAGGCTATACCCCTCAACTGTGCGGACAATAACGCACAGTTGAAACAAAAGGCAGAAGATATGCCATCTAACTGAAGAAGTTAAGATTTTGATCCAAACTTACTACCTAAGATTCAGAGATACCGAGAAAAGAGCTCTGGCATCTACAAAGCTAAAAAGCAAACACGTTGCTTTAGGGTTGAAATGTTCCCCTTCGCACGACCAGCGATCGATAGCACGTCGTTTTAGAAATGAAACGTTTGGCTAAAGCTGATTGAAAGACAATTCAAGGTAATTATCGAGCTGTTGAAAATGAGGTTTGAATACCTACAGCGACATGTTGAAAACAAATAGCTTTCAAAAGTTAGATTAAAAGCCTTTTGAAAAGTACCCAACTTTTATTTGAAGAATGAAATGGGACAAATTTCAATCAATGCTTATGCAACAGAACTGAGTGCAAATATAGCCCATTTCCACAATGGACAAATAGGTTTCAAATCCTTTGAAACTTAAGACCATTCAAAGTTGAAAATGGCATTCCGCTTTTAGAAAATAGCGACACGCTAGCAAGCGTTAAACTAACTGTGTACAGAAAAAGCACGACAGAGAGTTAATTACAGTAGGGTCTGATTACTACATCAACCTTTATAATATTCAAAATGGATAAGCTTGAAGAATAAGAAGCACCTATTGAAAGGATTATTGAAAGCTCATGAAAACAAGGCTACAATTTCAAATCCTAAACCCTGGCAATATTCACATTGAAAAAGCCCTAGAATGAGTAGCTTTTATTTCCAGCTAAAGATATTACTTACGGAAAGCGTCAGAATATGCGCTTATGTCCAAAAAGGAGTACATTAAGAGTCACTGACATAGAAATCAGCCCTTAGTCGGGAAGTATGTCGACCTTATTTTATAATGCCAACAAGCATAACAGAAAAAGAAATGCTCAAGCATAATATAAAAAGAAATGCTTATTAAACCTGCAGCAAGGTATTGTCGTCCACACAGCAGATTTGGCGTTCCTAAGTGTAAGAAGAGTTGATCCTGCTTGATTTCAGGTCAATCCATGTGAAGCAAGATAGATGTTTATACGCTGAAAAAATGACGTTCAGTAATGGGCTATGCCTTTAGATCAAGCAAGGTTAAGCTTAAAGGCCTACGACCGACAGTAATATGCCGCGAGACCGACCGCGAAGTTCCCTCTCTTTTGAGACCAAAGCATCTGTCAGAACAAACCTTAAAGGATTGCAAGGACATAGGACAAAAGTACAAAGAACAACTAATTCCTGATTAGATAGTCAGATGATACACGTCACGCGGACGTAGCGAGAGGCTCTGGCCAAGTGAACTGCAACGTTACATTAAAGTCCCAACATACAGAAAAGATACCTCTGCAGAATAGCCGTGCAGCAAACTGCGTCCGATTTAGTCGGTTCAATATGACACAAAACAAACGTACACGTACCTACTTAGAACGGGAAGTACGATTAACAAGCAGATGTACCTGACGAAAGGGAACTGCTGTTATTATTGTATATGCAGATGTAGCCTATTAAAGAAGGTGAACTGTATCAGCGAACGCCTCGACAAAACACATGCAGATGTACCTCAAGCAAGGGAACTGTAACATCAACTGCAGAGTAGCCACATGAGGCGAACTGCTCCCAATTCAAACGTACACGTATCAGTCAGAAGAACTGAGAAGTGCGTCCGTGGTAAATCATGTGTACGCACTTATGGTTGAATCGGTCCAACAAATTCCGCTCACCCCAGCGAAGGCCGTACAATGTAGGCACCTGCGCGACAGCAGAAGAGTTGTTATAATTCACCTAGCATTGGTCAAGTGTTCTGACGCAAAAAGGAGTTTTATTATTTTTATCTCCTCAAGAGTTATTTTATCTGATTTTGCTCCTGAGCTAAATCATAGTGGGGAAGAATGCAATGCCCATGGTACTTTGCTTAACCCTATCGTTCGGTGGACACCCCCAGCAGAGGGAGTATTACCTTGGGACCTGTCTGCGGGCTATCGCTACTAGCGAGGGTTGTATCTCGACAGCGGGGTTTCTCCTTGCTATATAAACTTTCATGGATGTAGACGTTGAGTCCAACGTCTTTCAACGTCAAGATAACTGACAGAAAGGTTATTGCCGTGAGTCACGTTCTGCCCTTGTCCTGATCCAACAAGTGCAGATAGCACATCTAGAGGATGCACGTGCACAGTGCCTAGGATTATGCACTGTTAATCATCACTATTCTAAGTATCACAATTATCATGAAACTACATTCTATTATTCTACCATAATCTAACGTTACTCACACCACAGATAATCTGGGTATTGCACTATGATCATATTAGAACACCCTGGACATCACCCTCCATCCATCCATCACCCGCGTCACGAGCACGAGCAAGCACAAGACACTCGACGATGAAAAAGAAGAAGATGACAGCCACCCGGTAATTGTGTGCCGCGAATGATATCGCGATGAATACTAATCATCTGTTCTTTCTGTTTCATCTTTTACCTAAACAGGAACTGATGGATTGGCAGTAAGACAGGTACTGCCGCCAAAAGACGGACGCGTGTGGAACGCGTTTGAGCTGAGTTCGCTCGACCGACGAGCGAGAAGACAATGAAAAAGAAGAAGAGGACGGCGCACTAAGTATTGTGTGCCGCGAATAAACTATTGTGACTAATACTAATCACATCTTCGTTATTTTTCCTCAAATACCTACACAGGACTTCAACGACCGGCAGCAAACGGTACTGCCGCGAAAAGTGGACGCGTGGGGAACGCGTCCGAGTGGAGTTCACTCGAGTAATGAACGAGCGAGCAGACAAAAAGCCGTCCGCCCTAGATAGGCGGCCTGGTACGGCCATCGCGACGGCTAGCATGGGGCGGCAACGTTGAGGTTGATTCCTTTGCAACAAATGAGACAAACGCGACGAACGCCGAACGCAACAACCACGACTTGTCGGCGAAACACGCAACAACCACGAACAACAAATGCCGTCATGCCGGATAATATCCGAAGGCCGGATAATATCCAAAGAACGGGGTCAGAATGACCGCCGGTACGCCCACGTACGACGTGATGCCGGACTACGGTCCGAAGACCATGGTCCGCCGTACCAAAAACGAGCCCCAGCAAATAGTCTATGAAACGAAACGACATTTAAAGCTGAGATGCCGAAAGATCAAGCACAGAACAACATCGAGAAAGGATAGTTGTAACGCAGAATAAACTGCAGCGTAAAAGTTAAACTAAAATACAATATCGACAGACCGTGATATGTGTATATATATATATATATATATATAATATATTGATTGATATTGAGAATCAACAATACAATTAGAATGAAACTTTGTAATAAGAAAACGATACGCAAAAAAGTTTCATTCTAGAACTATAATAGTTCAGCTCAGAACGAGCAGCCGATAGGCAATTTACGCATAAGAAATAGAGCGTGACAAACATTTTAGATGTTGTTTAAGCTCACGAGTAATTGCTACAAGCACTGTCAACAACATGGCCTGGAGGAGTATCTGCGTATTTTTGAGCCCCAAAAAATTAACATGGGTCGCCATACTGCCGAGGTAACCATTTTCTCGACAGTTGCACAACACAATAGAGAGCGAAAGAATACTACGATATATAATATATCTACCACGAGTATGCAAGAACAAACACGAAGATTAAAAGCCGTGTTTGATATTTTTCAATAAGCTGATTTAGAAAATGCAGTACGAAAATGAAAT
>JAZGVR010000065.1:0-20571 GCA_037356255.1 Thalassiosira tumida | reverse complement strand
GGTGGTCCTTTTCCTGGGGCGCTCAAGACTCAAGAGTTGGGCTGACAGGATCATGGTTGCGTTGCTCTTTTCAGATGCCCATCCTGGCTTTCTCTTCACAACAACAAGTGTATGCTGTGTCTCAAGCACTTTGACAGCTCCAACAATTGTTCACTGAAAAGCTGGGGCTGTGCGGTGTGGTAAGTACATACCTATAGTACCTACTATCCTCTAGTTTGGGCAACAGACAAAGAGCCACGAGTTACATTTGCGAAAGCTGTTGGCTACAGTTTTGGTTCGTTTTCCGATCCATCTGGATTTGTATGAGATACTAATTCCGCTGTAGAAATTAACAGGTTTCCAGGTAAGTTGGTTCTGGGCGCGCCGCTAAAAAAACTTGCCTACTCCACGTAGGAAGAGGTAGGTATCGTACTGGGACCCTCGACGTTTGATGTTCGACGCGTTGACACAACCACAACACCACTCCTCCCCTTCTCAACCATGACGGTCCGCGCCAGCCTAAGGCCGGCTCACGATGGCGGCAGTTGAGAAGATCCCCTAGTTCTGCCCTGACATATCGCTTGTATGGGTCCTTGTTGAGGTCAGTGTAGCTCGGTTTGGCCTAAAATGTAGTATAAGCTAGTCCTTATTTGATATTACTACACATAAGTTTTTTGCAAAATAACAGCACCATGATCTTCATCGATCATACTGACCGCAATGGCATCCACCAATGCTCCCGGCCGCTGCTACTCAGGGAATTGTTCTTAAATATATTGAACAGCAATACTGTAGCTCTGTTTTAATTTAATTGGACTATAATTAGTCTCCTAAGCTAGATTACTGTAGGAGGCGATGATTATGATGTATCACCATCACCGTCGTTGCATTTGACATGGCGTTGAGTTGACTTAATATTCAATGACAGGCGCCCAAACCATACAGATCGGGGCTTCAGATGGTAAAGGATGGATTCATATGGTTTGGCAGCAACTGGATGCGTTGCTGTGGAGGGCGGAAGGGTCGGAGGGGTGCCGATGCAAAAGTATAGCTGGCGGCTTCATGCCATGGCATTCATTTTCATGGTTGGTATGTGGTCGAAAAATGGTCCTATGGGTCGTCCAATATGCAAAATGAAAGCTAAGAAGGAGATCTTTCAATTGGTGGTATCAACTCATACTTATTCCTGTGTTGTGTTAAAATATTTTATCTATAATGAACAAAAGTAGCCCATATTGTAGCTCAATTTTTGGGTGTTGCCCAAACTAGACGATAGCGTACCTAAACTAGTCACTATCTGTATTGACTTACCTTGACCATGGTATAGTATACGATACGGGTACCACAGGAGGAGGGTCGACATCAGCTTGACCGGCGTCCATCTACCCCGGTATATTTTTTCCCTACCTTTCCGGCGGACTGTCACTAGCTTCCTCTAGATATAGCCAAAATTTATCTACCCGGTTATATTTTGGTTGGCGCTCAGGTGGTCAGTCAACATACCTGGGTCTACTACACACAGCGTGACCCTCTTCTCCTTAACGCTTTCCTCTAACTTCCCACTTTACACTAGCCATAGCCATAGCTTAGGTATGGTTCAGCAAGCCTACATCCACAAGGTAGCTCCAAACTCCAACAATCCTACCTACCAACTAAATCCCCATTCCAGCATTGTATCCTCCACACCCACAATTTTGCTCATGTGCTTCAAACAGTAAACAGCTTTTGGACCCTAATGCCCATCCGACATCCTACAAAAGGCGGAATCACTATTTTGTTTTGGCAGGATCTAGGTGAGGCAGTTCCTGAGGCCCGTCCTGACCAGCGTTTATCTACCACGGTATATTGACAAATACGCCCCGGCGGTTAGAATTTGCGGTCCATCTACCCAGGTATAATAGGGAGGTCCTCCGGTGGTCCATTTCTCTACCCGGGTCAAAGCTAGTGTATTTTGTTAGGATGTCGACCCTCCTACCACAGGTTTATGAGCCTTTTCTTTCCACTTTTCGCCGCTATCAACAATAGCGACGACCTCGTAGAGCTACTCTCTGCCCAACGACGGTGTCATCGAGCTTCTGCTTGACCCGCTGCCGCCAACCCCACGAAATACCCGCAACATTGACGGCTTAGCTGGCAATGTCGCCAACATGTTGGCGACATGTTGGACCAACATGTCATTTGGGCTTTTTTCGGATCGACACGCCGGATGTCGCGATATGGGGGCTACTCGGTCGATTGTACAGCCCCAGTGGCTGGTGGAGATCCACGTGTCTGTGTGCATGTATGATGTGATGCGCTCCTCAATCCACAACACGACAAGACTACTTACTTCTGATCTATTGTCTTTTTACATTTAATAAAGGTTTCCTTTATCCATTAATATGATTCTAACTTAATGGGTGCATTGGCTAGACATCTATCAAAGAATGAAACACGATATGTATATTTTCGTATTTGCAATACCTTTTGCCCAAAGTGATGTTCCCTCAACTTGACAATCTTTCCAGGGGGNTTCCCTCAACTTGGCAATATTTCCAGGGGGATGCTTTATTTTTATTTGTTGACCTCCAAATTATCAAAACTATTTTCCGCTCAGCACTTTGCAACTGAACTATTAGCACTATTGGCGCAAAATCCCCTGCCACTAACCATCGCATCAACCTATCATTGTTGACCCCATCCAGTCAACAAACCAACAACCGCACAATCCACTCCACCAAACACCAACTGGCAGCACACCGCACGCCGTCGCATTCATTGCATTGCTTGTTGCAGTTGCATTGCGACATTGAAATTGTTGACGTCTCGTTGTCGTCGTTGCCATGATTCACGATGAAACGAACAATGCCTCCCGGTCCTCCCGTTCTGCGGAAACACAAGACGGGAAAATTCGATATCGCACGACAAGAACAGTAACAAAGCAGGGGTGCGATCGCAAATAGGTGAGGTTGGCATCGTTTCTTATTACTGCTTGACCAACCATCCCCTTTACTTGTCCTGTACTTTTATTCAGGTAGTAGGAGAGGAAGGAGGCCAGGCGACGAGCCGTGGCAACTAGCGAAAGAAACCATCGATTCATGAGTAGTAACAAATGCTGACTCTACATTTCTGTGTTGAACAAATTGTCTCACCCCCACTCCCCTTTACATGCTTCAACTTTTGCTGTGTCCACGGCATCAAACGAAGAGAAGGGTCTAAAGTGATGTGGGGACGCTGGTTTGGGGACTGCAAGATGTAAAGGTGAGCGCGGCATTATTGCGTAATTGTTTCTTTTTAGAAAAAGGGCCCCTCACTCTTCATTTGTCTCGCTCTGTATATCCCCATTTTGAAGGAGAATGGACAGCAATAAGGGCACGGTCACCAGCGGAGGGAACAATCCATTATTGGGGGGGGGGGATTTTTGTTTTGATCAGGATCCCATTCTGAACAAGGTGTGTTTTTGGCTGAGTCGTTGTCAGCCTGCTGTGCGTACGTGGCCAGGTAGTTGCTGGCTTGCTGGGAGTACGCGGCCAGATTGACGCCAGCATGCTGGCCATACATGGCCATAGTCTCGTGGGCCTACTGGGAGTACACGTCCAGGTGGTCACTGGTATGCTGGGCGCGCGCGGCCAGGTCGACGCATGTTGTCGCCAACATACGGGGCGTGTTTGACCAGGCCGTCGCAAGCATGTTGGGCGTGATAGATATGCCTGTGGCGATCTCGACCGAGGCGGTATTTACCCATGGATGGCCATAGCATTTTAGATCGCGGCATCTCGTATGTGGCCGTCTTTGCCTGTTGTGGACGTGTCTGTGGTGTTCTTGGTCGTAACGATTTTGACGGCGGCCATATTATCCCATGGCATTCTAGGCCGCGGCGGTCTTCGCCTGTGTCAATATTGGGTGTTGGGGACGCGTACGTGGAGTTCTTCGCCTGATAACATACTGCAAGAATAGACATCGTCCGACAAGATAGCACTTGCTAACTAAACGTTAATTTTAATTAATGATTTTACAACCATACTCTCCATTTATCTGATGTTTTCTAATTTAAATAGCTGATATGTGCTGTAGTATGGCACTTGTCATGTTGGGTCTTTGTACCATTTGACATTTCTTGTTGGATCTTCTGGCTCTGTGTCACATGTCTCCGAGACATGTCTCCACGACATTGCAGACATGTCTACAAGCCAGGCTCTGTATCACATGTCTCCGTGACATGTCTCCGCGACATTGTAGACATGTCTGCAAGACATGTCTCGGACATGTCTTTTGAGGCTGCCGAAAAGACATGTCTTCCACAGACATTGCCAACTAAGATCGACGGTAACGTGATAATCTCCGCTGCCATTGCCGTCACGTGACCGCGCCTTCAACAGCAGCGGAGATTAGCAATCTCTGCGCTGCAGTCGATGTGCAACAACATCGGGTACCACATGCGGCACCAGCCGACTTGCATGCAAAATTGCTGAGGTCAGTGACACCCCAACTACAGCTAGCCAGGAGCCCCCATTGGAGGCAGCAAGGGTTGAAGCTTCTCCTTTCTCCTCGCAGGTTGGGACTGAGGTATGGCACTCATACTCCAGTCCCAGAGACACATGTTAGTGAGCTTCAGTGAGTTGTGTCGCCAATAGCGCATGACTGAACAATGATAACATCGTGAAAAAACAGCCACAGCAAAGACAGAAGTACTTAGGCATAAAATTACCAACACTATCATTCTATGCAATTGTTTTTTACCATACCGCTATCTCTGATCAGCTCATCAAAAATATTCATTGACCTATTGAACGATCAAACATGGCCGCGCTCTCCAAACACCACCACGACTGGGAGCATTCCAAGGAGAACGCCGTCCCGCTCGTACACGGTCGGTCCACAAAATCCCTCTCGAAGCGCCCCTTCGGCACGTCAGCCACCAAGAGGACGCAGCAGTTTGAGGAGGAGACAAAAACTTCGAGAAGCTCCCGCGACAAGTGGAAGAGGCTAGGGAGCAGATGCAGAACTCGAATCGATTGATCGAATGGCGGCGGCTGCGAGAGGATAGGACGGCAGCCGGCTGCGAATTGACAAAGGACAAGGAGCGGACGCTACGGGAGGTGCTTGCAACGGAGCTGGGATTCAATCAGAACGATCCGCGCTTNAAAGGACAAGGAGCGGACGCTACGGGAGGTGCTTGCAACGGAGCTGGGATTCAATCAGAACGATCCGCGCTTCGTCGAGACGTGTATCCTGTACGCCGAGAAGACGTCCGACCCATCAAGTGTGTTCAAGCTCATGAGCAAGATCAAGGTCGGGAGGAAGGTGTCGCTCTTCTGGGTGGCGTGGGCGTGGTGCGCCGAGCAGGCGGGCGACATTCCTTTCACGGAGAAGATCTTTGAGAAGGCGCTGAGTGTGGGCATCAAGCCGCAGAAGATGCTGCTGGACTGGAAGGAGGACTTCGTCAAGAGGATGAATGCAAGTCAGGCGCAAGAGGACAGGGCGGGCCTCGAGGAGGAGGAGGGTTTGGGCAGGGGACCGCTGAATTCGCTGTCGTCCGTGGGGTCCAGGAATGATCGAAGGTTCGGACGGGCCCTGCTGTTGCCCAACGGAGCGAGTCGACATTCGGCTCGATCGAGGCCGCCGCAGGGCCGAAGAGACAACAAGCCCACTTGCGGATTCAACATTTGTCAAGAAGACGACATCCCTCATGGCGCTCGCGGCGTGCTGGATGACGATGAAAACGCTCCCGGAACGAGGCTGCGCTTGGTGAGGGAGAGCGAACGCAACAAAGAAAACGTGCGACCGGAGCAATGGAACGAACGAGAATACGGATTGCCGGCCGCGATGGGAGTGTACAGCATCGTGAGCACGGTGCAAGATTCCTCTTGTCATTATAGAACGGGACGAAGATTTCAACAAAGATGAAAAATATGCAAAAGATGCTGCTAACGCGGACCATGACTAACGCTCCTTGAGGAAACGCTGACGTTAATTGAAGGCATTGATGGAGAGTGTCGGTTTGTTTGGATGAAAGTATTGATGTTGAACTGGTTGTGATGTAGATGTGAAAGCGATCATATGGATGTTTTGACCGTACGACGAAAGTGCAACGATAAACTAGCAACACCAAGCGCTAGAATGAAAATAATGGATCAGCTGATAGACATGTGCCCCACCCTGCACTAAGAAAAGTATTTGTTTCAGGATTGCACAACCATCCATAGGTGTTTTTGCTCTGTTGTCATTCTAGTTCAAAATTGACAATGTTGTTGAGTGCCGATTGTCATGTGAGGCAGAAATGATGTTCTGTGAACCAAGAGAAGAAGGGGCGGACGCTAGCTCTAGGTAAGACTGGTTGCAGTCGTGTTCAGTATCCTTGTCAGTATTTCAAATTTATGAAAATTACCAATTCCTACGAATGTAAATCTCGCGGACAATGGGTTTCAATTTGCTACTGCTCAGTAAAAAAATTGGCCTTACGCAAAAAGGACGTTTATACTGAACGAGTTTAAATTTGCTGAGCGAGTTTTCTTACTAGTTCTGTTGTAAGTAGACGTAGAAATGGTACGGAGACATGTCTCCGAGGTCACGAGAGGCTGATGGGTGGTGCGACAGGCCTATCGTCTGTCCATCGCAACAAGGAGGTGTTAACCCTACGGTATTTTGTACTAGATGTTTGCTGTATCTACTCGCTAAAACATAAACAGCGATAAAGAAGTCGACACAGAAACTGACTACGACTGCGACCAGCCTAAGGCTGCAAATATTCTATCAGGTAATGAGCCATGATATCGACTAATACTGAACAGGATACTGAACACGACTGCAAGCAGCCTAAGCGCGCTAGCTAGCGCGCGGGGCAACAATGTGGATCAAAAAAATCCGAAAATTTTCAAGTATGAAATTTGTTAGATGCCACTTAGCCAATAGCCTGCCAACGGTGTCTCCGATTCGGCATCCTTCCGGTGCCTCCCCCCTAGAAGTAAAAGTTGCCGTAGTAAGTAGATGTAGTGGCAATCTGATAGCCCGGCACACTCACCCCAAGCTTTTAGCGTATGCCCATGTCTATGGCCCCCACAACTACGACGCACATGCGTTAGTCCCCATTGGCATGGAGATGCTTGTGTACGAAAAAACCCCGCGTCGCAAAACTTTCGCCAAGCATTGCAAAAAGGGTTTTGTTGTTGGCACGTCCTTCGAGCACTACCGCGTCTGGATGATTTGGATGAGTGACACCCGCGCCACGCGTGTCTCGGGCACCGTGTTCCACAAACACAAGTACATCTCGGCCCTGGCCGTCACTCCTGCCGACGCGGTCATCACGGCGTCTGATCGGAGGAGTTTCAATGGGGGAGAACACCATGACACCGATCATTGCCAGCAAGAAAACTTGTGAGGCAAGGGTCAACCAGACAGCGAGGGGAGAGGAGAACTTCCTTGACAGCAGTAAGGGAGAAGGGCAACAGTCTACCAACGTACTAGAAGATGCTGGCAGCACGGGCTGGGGATTTGAGGCCAATGAGGAAGCAATAGATGATAGCGGAGACAACATGCAGACGAGCACACCGACCGGCAGGAGCCAAGGGGACAGGACAATAGAGCCACCCCAGGAGACACAAGGAGAGGATAGCCTCCCTAGTCCCATGGCACAAGAAGCGGGTAATATGGGTTGTGACTCGTCTCGCCCAGGCAGAGGCGGCGCTCCTCCCTCCTAGGGCCCACCAGCAAAGAGGGAGATTGAGCTGAAGTAACTGGTGGGAATCGCTCTGCCCATGGGACCGCCAGCAGGGGTACGAGCGAAAGAGCGACTGGCGGAGGCCTCCTCTCCGGGGATGCCAGCGGAGAGGGAAGGTCGAGAAGGGCGACTGGCAGCAAAGAAAATCTGGGGGACAACACAACAGCTGGGGTCGAACCAGAGAAGAAAGGACAGTGACACAGGCAGCAAGTAGGAAGAGCCGCTCTAAGCGCAAACACGCAGATCACAGGGCGACACATCATAGGAAGAAAGCGAAGATTCAACAACGGCGGGATGCACTGGCCCGGAAGGCTGCTACATCAGCAGGGAAAGCATGGAATGGTGACCATAGTCTGCTTGAAGCATCAAGATGGAGAGAGGAGGCGGACGAGGCACAGAGTATCATAGACGGAACCCACCCAAAGTTAATAGGACTGGAGGATGAGCAACTGGAACGGAGGAGGAAGCTCTTTGAGAGGAAAAATATAAAACTGTACCAATCAGGTACCCAGTACCCAAATTGTACCTACCTATCATGTTTGTACCCAAACAGTACCTAATCATTGACCCTAATATTTTAGTAGACCACTTTTATATTTAGGGTTATTTTATGTACATCGAATTTGCCGCCACACACAAAAAAGGTATCAACATGAGGAAAATGCAAAACAGGATCCAAGATGAAAAAACACGTGTCAAAAAATTAAGTTGTGTGCAAAAAATGCGAATAGCAAATTCAATGAAAAAAACAAAGTTGAATTAGCATGAATATCTTCATCTGGAAAGAAAACAATAAATAACTGGAGAAAAATAATCAAAAAAGTTGCTCAAGACTTACGCTTCCCGCTGCCGTGAACACTTGGGCGCCAAGCCCACGAGGAGAAACCAAAAGCGGAGCTGAGCCTTTGACACCAAGCCCGCGAGGTGAAACTGGAGCGCCACAAAGGCGCAGCCGAGTCTAGGTGCCGAGCTTGCGAGGCAAATCCGAAGCGGCACGAACGCGCAGCCGAGTCTGGGCGCCGAGCTTGCAAGGCAAAGCCAAAGTGGCACGAAGGCGCAGTCGAGTCTTTGCGCCGAGCCCGCGATGCCGAGCCCACGAGGGCGTCTGAAAAGAAGATTTGAAAGAGAAGATAAGACAATGTCAGCAACAAATAAGCTGGACAGGTCCAGCATCGAACCAGTCAAGCGGGTCGGGGATCGGATGGCACTCGAAAATTTTGCATTTTTCGTGCGTTTTTGCAGTGCGTTCTGCCTCATTTTTTGGTTGTTGGACTCACCTAAAAGCAGGGTCAAATTGAGGAACCTGGATTAAATTTGAGTACAGAAGGTGGGTGTTAGTGAACAGGTTCGGAGATGAGGTGGGGGTGAGGCTGCGTTTGCCACAAAAAAAGTGAAAGTAAAATAGAATGGTATGGGGTATGAGCAAGGAAGAGCGGCGCCCCATTTTGGGTACGGGGGCGAAGCAGGCTAGCGGCGGTACCCAGCGGCAACGTTGCTATCCTGCCCCCCCCCGTACCCGAAGGCATTGGCGCTCGCCCTCGCTTTGTGCCCATCCTCAATGTTGCTTGTCCCCGGCGACTCCGACTACCCGACGGGGGCCGACGCCCGTGCTCGCCCCTCTCCCGATGCTCCCTCATACAAGACGGGGACAGACGCTTACGCTCGCTCGTCCCCGGCAACTCCCCCGTACCCGACTGGGACCTATGCTCACGCTCACTACTCCCCCGTACCCGACGGGGGCCAACACTCAAGCTTGCTACTCCCCCGTATCCCGACGGGGACCGACGCTTGTGCTTGCTCGTCCGCTGCAAGTCCCCGTCCTCAACGGGGGCCGACGCCCGCGCTCGCTCGCCCCCCGCTGCTCCCCCGTCCCCAACGGAGGCCAATGCCTGCGCTCGCTCCTCTCCCGCTGCTTCCTTGTAGAAGACGGGGGGCAGACGCTCGCGCTCGCTCATCCCCGGCAACTCCCCGAACCCGACTGGGCCCGAAGCTCACGCTGGATCCTCTTCCGTACCCGGATGGGGCCGACGCTCCCCCGTACCCGACGGGGGCCAACGCTCACGCTTGCTCGTCCCGCGTACCCGACGGGGGCCGACGCTCACGCTTGTTCGTCCCCCGTACTCGACAGGGGCCGACGCTTGCGCTCACTCGTCCCCAGCAACTCCCCCGTCCCCAACGGGAGCCGACGTTCACGCTCGCTCGTCCCTCGCTGCTCCCAAGTCCCCAACGGGGGCCGACGCTTGCGCTCGCTTGTCCCCAGCTGGTCCCAAGTCCCCAACGAGGGCCAACGCATGCGCTCGCTCGTCCCGCGCTGCTCCTTGTCCCCAACGGGGGTCAACGCTTGCGCTCGCTCATTGCTGCTCGCGCTCGCTTGTCCACTGCTGCTCCCCCGTCCTCAACGGGGGGCCGACGCTCACGCTCGCTCGTCCCCCGCTTCCCGCTGCTCACCCGTCCCCAACGGGGGCCGACGCTCATGCTCGCTCGTCGCCGCTTGCGCTCGCTCGTCCCCCCTGCTCCCAAGTCCCCAACGGGGGCCGACGCATGCGCTCGCTCGCCCCCCCGCTGCTCCTCGTCCCCAATGGGAGCCGACGCTCGCGCTGCACTTATCACTTACCGATGATCAAAAAAAAGGAAAAATGAGCAGCGCAGGGGTATGATTTGGAGAAGCGGGATTTGGGTGGGTCAACAATTTATTGTTTTTGAAATGAGCTTAGGTACAAATACAAAGGAATCAGTATTTTTGCTGGGGGTGACCATTTTTCTGAGCATTTTTATATAAACCCAAAGGTTTGTGTTCCTGTTGGGGTATCCGTTGAATATCATTATCAGAAACCAGAAACCAGGAACCAAAATGTACGGGAAGGAAGGATGGGTACCACTTGGGTACTGGGTACTTAATTGGTACAGTATTACTTATAACCAACAACATGAGTACCAAGGACGTGCCGGAGGTCAAGGTGGAACACATGACGCTTCTGGCCAACAGGTACGACGCAGACGCATGGGGAATAGGCGAGCATGGGATCAATGGTCAACGTCGGCCATGCTCTGAGACAATGGCAAGCTATTTTGATACAGAGGTGAACCTGAGANCTAGCACTGTTCCTATAGTGGAAAAAAACGGTGAGAATTGATCGTTTTCTCGTGAATTGTTTTGACATTTTTTTTCTTCCAAATAGCCAAAGTTGTTCGTTTAACCAAGCTGCATGTATCCCCCGGGGGGGGTTGTGTTGATATTTTCGTGTTCGGGCGTGGCACCGGGGTCAAAATGGACCCTCCTACAAAAGTGACATGTGTTAATACTGACCAGTCCTGTAGCTGAACGTAGGAACTGGTATGTTTTGCTAAAAATCTTAGAATTTAAGTGAGAATCCAACCCGTATTCGATCAATAGACTATGTTACGAGTGCCGAGAGGCCAGAAATGATTCACATACACAAACTATTGCCTCGGCATTTAACTAGGCCCAGCAAATCGGTCTCTGGCACACCACCAAGCAATCCATTCATACACAGAAGCCATATCAGCATCCTCGTCACCATCCTCCGCAATTTTGTCCAGGATATCAGCGTATTCCCTATTAAGGGGTTCATTGTTGCTCATGATTTCGAGCACAGGACGCCAATGTTTCCAAAACAACCGAGCGGCATAGAAAGCATCCCTCGCATCAATGCAGGTTTCGCTTTCTGGATGATAACGGGGTTCAGGATCGCGGATCTTATCCTTTAAATTCGCCCTGGCGCAATAATACGCGCAGGCGAGTGCGAGTCCCATTTTGCTCTTCACGAGCAAAGCCCCCCCGGTCTCATTCACGCCAAAGCTCTCGTTGTAGGAGCGGCGTGTCGCATCCACCATCACCCTGGTGTCGTGGCAGCGCATGCTGGTGCGATATCCATTTGGATACATCGCGTGTCCTCCGATGGCAAGTATCATTTCTTCATGGCATAGAGCGATTAACTTTTGGTTGAAAAAATCTGGGTCTTCGTCATGAACCCCGTCCCATTCGAAGAAAGGCGCACTACCGGGAAAAGCCATCGTTGTCTTGGTTCTGATTGATAGCGATTTGTGGTCCAGTTCTCATGCCGTCAAATGAAATGGTCATCAAAACTAGCTTCCTATGTCGCTCACGGATGCAAGTTTTAAAATCGCTCACGGAGGCAAGTTTTGAATGATTTAAAATTCCCTCATTCGAGTACCCCATTTAAGTACCCTATCTTTGGGTATTTTGTGGCAAAGTTTTTGCGATCAATCTCGCCGAAACTGTTTAGCGAAACGTTAAAAGATCCTTTCATTCTAAAACTTTTTACATGCTCACTTTTTGGAGAATTTATCTCTCAAAGCCTGATACTCACGAAATGATTCCCAAATGAAAAATAATGACCTCCTCGTTGCAGATATCCAGAGCAGTCATTTCAAGATGCAGCTCTTTTCAAAGTCCAAGCCATGCAGACCTGAAATTCAAGGTACCGCGACCGACGTTTTCGAGATGTCCGATTATGTTTCCTATCTCATCAACACGGTTGAAGCGGGCAATTTAGCATCGATCGGAGCTACAGACTCCAAAGGTCATTGGGTCCACATAGTTGCACCAAAGATTGCGAAGGATGTCCAAGGGAATCCCGTTGCTTTTGTGGGAAATTCAAGTAACGTGCAAGGGGAATTCCAGCTTCTGAGCGTCCCAATCGCAGATCTTCGCTGGTTCCCAATCCTGGGTGATATGAATATCCTTCCCCTACCATCCGAGACAGGAGAAGCTCTCACGGAAGAAGATCTCGAGGGCACTCCTCTAGAAGGCGACACGGACGTACAGTTTGCTTCTCTGCCAGTTTATATTCCCTTCTACATGGGAAACGAATTGCCTGAAGGATATATTCGTTCTGACGATACCACCATGTTGATGTCAAATCTCGGCACTGGCTATCAGATTTGGGCTCTATGGAATGTCAAGATGAACAAGACTGAGCTCCTTGAGACAGCCTTGAATATCCAAGCAGAAGTCAAGGCAGCTTTACAGGAGAACAAGTATATTCAACCTGTCGGTTCGAATCGCTCTTTGTCCCTCGATGGTCCAACCGCTTCTCCTTATTATATCCGCTCATCCGCCCAGCCAAAAATCGCGAAGAAGATCAAGTCTTTTTTCGTCCCACCGCCTCCTCTTATACAGCCATCTGCTGGATTCGCGAGCAACTTCGTTGTCAAGTCCCAAGAGGATGAAGGAAAGGAACAAGTGGCAAAGTTTGGTATGGCAAAGTTTTCCCTTTACCAATCTGCAACTGACTGTGATTGGGTAGGGGGTACAGTCTCCAAAGTGGTATATGTCACATACTCCAAAGTTGTTCAAGATATCGTTAGCAAACCCAGGGCTTCCAGAGGGGGGCTATTTGCAGACGCCCTTCAACGCGGTCATCGTATGGCAGCAAAAGCAGATAACGCCAGTATTTATTCCACTCTCTCTTCTACGGTTGCAGTCACCAAAACTATGGGAACGAATTTCATCATGGGGAATTTCAGTATCCAGCCAGCCGCAAGCATCTATGGTGAAGCCTCCACTATCGACTCCACGACCTACGTCCCTCAGAATAACAAGTCCAAGGTTCAACTCGTTCTTCTAGGTGAACAGAACTTCAAGAATGAGATGAATTTAGATGTGCCCGCAGAGAAGGCCGTAGCGCCAAAGACAGTTATGGAACGCCTAGGGGAACTCAGGAATGTCGAGGACTTTACCAGAATGATGGTCAATGTGGTGAATACATCTACGGTGGCTGTCGATGTGGATGCTATGAAACAGAACGGAAATAATTGCATGATGATTTCTCTCGCTCAGGCCTTTATCAATATGATTGATGGTGATTTCAAGTCATGGTTGAATACGACTGGTGGGGGCAAGTGGGTTCATTATGTCCTCTTTCAATTCTGGGACACATGTCACTCGCTGATTTCTCAGTTTTCGACCGACTACATGAATGTGCATGTCTACGAGTCGGGTGATGACCCTTCTAAATTGGATATCAGCGCCCTCAAGAAGGCCGCACTTGTTTTCAAGAGTTGCAATCAGTACTACTGTCTGTTTGGGGTAAACCAATATATTTTTTTTCAATTTTCAATTTTAACGTCTCAATTGGCATGTTGTTGAAAGGTATGGTTGAGAGCTCTCTACTGTTCGAAGATGAGCCTCTAACTCCAAATATTGACAAAGTTATGCCAGTTTGAACTTTTAGAAGGAGGGCTCAAAACACGAAAATCGGCGAAAATCGGACTTTTCGGATTAGGTTTTTATTTTATTTCTCGGCCGACAAAAGAGGAAAATCGTTGAAAACTGTCTCAACCGTTACGATGCAAACGTACCCGTCGGTTGAGATAAGTCCGATCGAAATCCGTTGAGAAATGCGTTACGAAAAAAATTCCACCAATTCCGTTCAGCCCATTTCCCTTGATAATTCGGGCCCATGCAGTTTGGGTTGGCAGTTTGATCGTAAATTTCGATCTTAAAACGTGAAATGACCCCCTAGCATGATACAAACCGGTCATTTTTATACTGCTAGCAACTTTTTAGATCGATGCTATGGGGTTTACTAGCCAAAACAGCCAACCCAAACCCAAATTATTAGTTGACCCCAAATAGACAGTACCTGACCCTCATCGCCCTTAACAAGGCGGATGATACTGTGCCAGCTATTGCTGCATGTTTCAATCCAATGTGTCACGTCGGGCGAGATGATAGGTTGGCACAACCTAATCCACCCCAGGACCCTAATCCACCACGCCCCAACCGTAATAATCCACCCGGTCAGCCGGGGGGTCAAAACAATCCCAGGGGCCCGCCCCAGCGGGATCTTCCCAGGGGACAAAGGAATATCAAGCGCCGCGGAGGAAGGCTCGAAGACCCCCCTGCTAGAGTTGCCTTTAGTAGTAAACAGAGGGGCATGTTCCATTTGAGGAATCCAGAGGTGGCGCCTCCTGTCTCAGCAAGGGCCGGTGTATGTCCTGACTTCGCATGTAAAGGAAGAGAATGCGATGTGAGGGGAAATACCGGCTGTCCTAAGGGGACTCATGTCTTTAGCCCCAATGTTTTAGGGCAAGACAAAATAAAGCTCATAGGAGACAAGTTCCTCTCGGACGGTTCTGGTTGGTTCAATGAGCGGTCCTTCCACGGTTACCGCCAGCTTGACAGGAAATACGAATGTCTTTTAGGCGATGATAGAGGCCCCACCAACAACCGTGCGTAAATACTCAGCTTCGTCATGTGGTTTCATGCGTGCAATTTTCATCCGCACATTGTGTGCATTGCGGGAAGGTAACTGACTCCGTCGATTTCCAGCAACCGATTCATCTTTAGGCACGTTTCATCAGGAGGAGGGGAGTAAACTGGATTTTCATTCAAGACTTAGTGCTAAGTTACATAAAAATATATGGACAAAGTCTGAGCGCGAACATAGAAGGGTGATAGTACAGCCCATTGCTAGACCTGTTTCACAGTCTCGATCCCTAAAGCCATCTTCGAATAAAAGATCATCCGCAAGGGGGCCAGCGCCAATTGAGCCAGCTCAAAATTCACCCAAAAAGTCTTCACCTTGTCTGGTAGCAGGAACAAAGATGAAAAATGACATCTTGACCAAGTACCAAGAAAAATTTGGTGCATCCTCTCCGGCGCCCATCACCACCACATCTCTAGGTACGTCCAACTTCCACCCTTTTCAACCTCCATCTCAACGTGACCTTGTCAAGACCGGCAAGATGATACCAGAAAAAGACAAGTATTACAACCAGAATGGTTTGACATTGTATAACGTTTTGGCTTTGATTTTGAATATGTTCTTGGCAGCCCGAGATATACAAATTCTTGGGGTCAATCGTTTTCTAAGGAAGACAATCCCGGAAATCATGCGTCTTCTAACCATCGATTGGAGACCCGTGACCAAACCCAGATTCAACTATGAGTCCCAGGTCGAGCTGGATCTTCATAGGATAGACATGGCAACAGCACTCGCCATAAGATGCGGAATGGACCCGGGGAGAGTTGTAAGAACCATGGCAGGGGAATATACAGGCGCCTGGAGGGACGTCCCAAGAGTATTGAGGACGGTGGAAGACGTAGTCAGCAAAGACGACCATGAACATATAAGAAGAATTCTGACCCAAGGATGCCCGTATTCTCTTGAATGGCAAGAAGAAGCGAAAGATAAATTCAAGGCCATGGAGAGAGGGAATCAGAAGAGTTTTGTTCAAAACCCTGAGATTGTCCGCAAGGTGCTCAATAAAGAAGATTGATATAGCCATTTGATACCTCTCCATAGCTTCGCTTGCACCCTTGGGCCAAATCTCCGTCATAATCCCCAAGGCATTGTGATAAAACCTGGGAGTGATCCTAGATGGGTCTGGGATGGTACAACTCATGTGAACGCAGAGGACATTATGACCAACGACATCGTGGAAACAGAGAATGAAGCGGAGATAACCTTTGGGATGGGAAAGATTTTATTTTACCAATACTTGTACAATCTCAGAGTTTCATTTCCAAATGAAATAATATACATGGCTCTCGCAGATGTGAAGGCGTGTTTTCGTTTTCCAAGAATCCATCCAGATCTCACTGGAGCATTTGGTTTTCTAACGGGCGATTATTTCTGTCTTGCTACAGCAATGGTATTTGGATCGAATACGTCATCTTCAAGTTGGGAACCTTTCCGACGAATAATAGAAGCATTGTCCAAGAAATTTGCAAACCGCCCAGAATTGGTGGTAAAGCACACAAAATATCTTGACATGGTTCAATGGGAAGTACCAAAGAACCAGAAAAAACCTCCTATCCAAGCAGCGGCCTGCGCGCTGAACCCTGGAGTGATCAATACTACCGGTCAACAAGTAGTCCGACCAGCATATATTTGGGTCGATGATGCTATGATGGCAGCAATCGGCATGTTAGCCATGCAAATGGCTCTAGCTGCGATCATCGAGGCCATATTTGCTGTCATGGGAGAACCGGACGTAGCCAGGAGGCAATGTCCACTGGCCATGAATAAATGGGCCAGCCTGATAGTAGCTGAACATCAATTAGCACTTGGGCTAATTTTAAACACAAGAAAAATGTCAGTCGCTATCACTCCAAAATATATCTCTGGAACTTTGAGTATTATTCAAACAACATGGCACCAAGGAAGAAGAAGATTTAAAGCCTTAGAGGCTTCCAAATTAGTGGGTAAACTCGCCAGACTTACTGAAGGAGCCCCTTGGGCCAGGTACCTAGTGTCACACTTCTATACATCAATAGCGTTTGCATTAGCCCAGAATAAAAGTTTTTTGGAGTCAACATCAGAAGAGTTCAGGACTTTGGCCAGACAAATCGATAAGAAGAATTTTAGATCAAGCACTAGTAAAGCCCACGAGAAGATTGTCAGATTCGCGTTGAAGAAGGCAGCTAGAATGGTGCATCATTCCAAACAAGAATACAACATTGTAGATTCAATGAGGAAAGAATTAGATTTCTTCGAGGACTATCTCAGATGTGGCTCAGGAGTATCATGGGAGGCGCCAATCGCATTCCTTATCCCGCGTATGCCTACAGCATCGACAGCAGGAGATTCATGTTTAGAAGAAGGAGGTGGATGGTCCACAGAGTTGTTATTCTTGTGGCATATTGTGTATCCCAACGAAGTCGTCAGACGCACAGTTAAATACCTCTCCAACGATGCAGAATCCAGATTGATATCCATCAACGTACTTGAATTTATCGTTGTGATTATCAATTGGTGTGCAGCAGTTACCGTGATCCAGAATGATAACAGCATCAAGGATCCGTATCCTATCATCCTAAATAGCTGTGATAATACGTCGGCACATTCATGGACCACTCATGCATGTAAGAATTCGAGACTTGGGAAATTGCTGGCTAGATTTTTCTGTTATCTCCTAATGGATTCAAGATTGGGGATCAATTCTAAGTGGATTAGCACAACGGACAATTATATCGCCGATGACATCTCACGTCTAAAAAAGCTTCATGCAGACTCTTCTCAACAATTCTCCTTTGATTATTCATCCCTACAACAGAAGCATCCGGAGTTGAAGAACTGTCGTTTCTTCCGCCCGGAGCCCAAGCTGCTCTCCATGATATGGGAAATTGTGTTGCAGGAGAAGTTGCCAAGTCTCAAGCAAGTAAGAACCTTGAAACAATCAGGGCTAGGCAAGCTCATTTCATAAAATGGTGCTTCGCAAAAGGTATTCCGGACCCGGTCGGTCCAGATCTAGGTTGGCGGATTGTTCTAGCCGTTTATGTAAAGTGTGTAATGACAGGTGTTAATTATCGAAACAAGAAGTCAGTAAGGTCGGCGACGTGTAAAGGCTATGCTTTAGATGCCGCGAAACTTTTCATCTTGAGAGGATTTCCTAGCCCAGTAGATTTCGATGATGAAACCAATTGGACAAGAATTCTTGTCCACAATTTAGAGCGTGAAGAAGACATTGCGAAGCAGAGATATCCCCTTGATGACAAGATTCATGCAGTGATTATGGCCATGTCAAAAAAGGCAGGACCAAATTCACTTGTGGCAGTAGTCGCTAATATTTTGAATACAGGAAGATTTCTAGGATTTCGAACAAGTGAATATTTGCAAAGTAAACAAGATGAAGTAGACTACCACGAATATCCAAGTTCGAAATTGGTGATGAAGTCTATCAATGGTGATGATATTGTGTTCTATGACATTCATGGAAAAATATTGAAAATCATATCAATTGAAATAGCAATACTTGCCTATAAAGGGATACTCACAATTAGGCACCAGAAAAATCGTCAGAATGGAGAAAAGATCACACTCGTGCGAGTGGATGAGCACTCGCTAATATGTCCAGTGTTCAATTTCGCACTGATGGAATTACGGAAATACAAGCTGAACCATTCAAGTAAGCTCCCATTGGCAATATATCTCAATGAGAAAAAGCAAGTCAAGTATCTCACACCTAATAAGGTGACTGAAATTTTGAGAAAGGCCGTCCGAAAAGCGTATCCGGACAAACCGGCGCATGAGGTTATGAGATATTCAACTCATTCCATCAGGGTGTGGGCTTGCGTCCTACTGGACGAGGCGGGGAAGTCACCCGACTTCATTAAGAAAAGGTTAAGATGGTTAGGAGAATCATATCGCGTCTATTTAAGGGATACAAACAAAATCAATCAACAGCATGTGGACGCCCTTCAAGAGTCGTCACAGGCAGTCATGGATCTCATTAACTCTGATATTACTGATGTAATGGAGCCTCTATCTAAAGAGGATACTGTAGTGACAGAAGAATATGATTCTGGAGATTAGAGAGTAAGATTTTTTTCTATTTAGCTTAGCACAATCAGTGTTTGCATCTATTTGGTATGTTGGCAAGATCAAACGATAAATCTTCTGGATTTCGCCTATTTTGTACCAGGTCTCCTGGCACACGTGGCATCCTTGATTGCCCTTCGCATTGGCAGTTTTGGCTCAAACCAGAATATGACACAGGGAGTTTAAGTTTGCACTTAGACTCATAGTACAATAACATTAGGAAAACCCCACTCAGGTGGTGCTAAGTAAATTCCTATTCGTGTATACACCTGTTCTCGTTCTATAAATCTTGTAGACATTTCATTTGTTGCAATCAAAAGCGCAAGGAGTTTTTTGCCCAGAAGGCAAGAATCGTCTGAAGAAGTGATTCCAACCACTGTGAAAATGGTGAGAGGAATTCTCTAAAATCAATATTAGGGCTCTGCGTACGCAGCAGCTTGAGATATTTTGCGTGCAATACTAATGGTATTGTGCTCTGAGTCTATGTGAAACTACGTTCAAATATTCCTACATAAATGGGAATTGGTGATCAAGGCAAGAAACGCCAATGACAAGTCAGAACAAAATGCGACAACTTCGTAACCTGGTGAGGAATTAATAATCTCGCCCAGGTTAGAGAATATGGACTTCCCCCCCGCTGGGGGCGCGCCATGTTGTTGACCATTGCTCTTCAGTGTCAGTTTGGATTCTCATGCTCGATATCCAATTCCAATTCGCTTGAATTCATCGAACCCTTTGAACTTTTTTTCAACGGTAAGACTCCGCCGACGTCGGCGTCTTGGTTATATTATTTGGTGAAAGGAGGTGTTTCCTTTGGGAGAAGGAATCGGCGAAATCGAGCCGAAGGTCTCCTCTTCATTGTTGAATTGGCAATTCGTACGAGTTTGCGATGGTCTTTCCTTTGACCTCGTCAGGAAGCGGCAATCCCTTCATTTAATCGTATGAGATTATGATGGTCCTACCTTTCTCATCGAAAGGAAGATGAAATTCCATGGTAAATCGTATGAGATTTTCATGGTCCTTCCTTTCACATCAAAAGGAAGAAGAAATTCCTCTATGAATCGTATGAGATTCATGGTGGTCCTTCCTTTGGCATCCAAAGGTAGATGAAATTCCATCATTGATCGTATGAGATCTTTGATGGTCCTTCCTTTGATCCTGTCAGGAAGCTGCAATTCCATCATTGATCGTATGAGATCATGATGGTCCTTCCTTTCATATCGAAAGGAATCAGAAAACCCTCCATGAATCGTATGAGATTCATGGCGGTTATGTATCGTATGTGATTCATGGCGGTCATGGACGGTCCTTCCTTTGATATCATATCAAAATTGCTATGGAATAACAAATCTCGTCTACGGAAGATCTATTTTACTTGTTACGATGAAACACTGCTGTCTTCCATATGAGCGTCAGGATATCTCCAATTCCTTTGACATCAAAAGGAAGCTGAAATTCCATCTTGATCGTATGAGATCTGCGATGGTCCTTCCTTTGACATTCAAAGGAAGCAGAAATTCCCACATGAATCGTATGAGATTCATCACGGTCCTTCATTTGATATCAAGAGGAAGATGAAATTCC
>JAZGVR010000064.1:0-15702 GCA_037356255.1 Thalassiosira tumida | reverse complement strand
GATCTCAATCGTATTGGCACTAACCCCCCCCATCCCCGGTAACAGCAGACCAATGTTACCTCCCACCACATTTTAGGGCATACGATACCCGCCAGGTCGTGGGCATCATGAGTACGGCCTCGGAGTAAAGCATGCTCATTGCACTGCAAATTGATTCAGGGTTTACAGCGGGCTTACAGATTCAACTGCTGGCGTGTAAGAAGGTGTGTAAGCAAGTTGTAAGCCAGCTAAGCCAACTGTAACCGACAAAAATCCCATCTGGAGTGAACTCCCGAACAAGAAACGTTATCTGAACTAAGTCTGTAAGCGGCCCATAAGCGGGATTTTCCACACTAAGCACTCTGTAAGAAGGTGTCTTAATCTTCTAAGCAGATCCTAAGAAGGTTTGTGACGTCATGGGCAGTCGAAAAAACAAATCCCTAAGCGGACGCTAAGCGAGCTCTCTGTGCTGTAAACCGATGTAGAGAACTGTAAGCCAAAGCTACCGGGCTCTAAGAAGGTCAAATGTTGTACTATTCCTTCGTAAGTGTATTTGATATATCCCCATCCCTAGGGTTAATCAACGTCAGACGAATTGCTTGACTTATTATAATTTAACCCTTCTATTATCCCTAATTATCGCTAACTAATTAGACACGACGAATTCATCGCAAAAAATGTTTAACCCTATTTAACCTTTCATCCACCCAAATGTTTATCGCCAAATATCGCCCATAATTGCGAAGTCATCTCCCGCCAAATATTTGTATTCCTTACCTAACCCTAATATCACCTAATATATTTAACCCTAGTATTAACCCTGCAATGTTGCTTCTCATGGATACAAGGTTCCGGATTCGACATTCGACCTCCAGCTACAAATACTGCTATGGAAATCAATTATACTCCTACTCCTCGAATACCAATCCGTTGCAATCAATACACGTTAAGCACAGGAGATGAAACTTTGGGTCCTTCTTTCTGTTATCTTCACGCCATCTTTGACTGAAATAACATTTGTGATTTGACATCTGCCAGGTAAAACGGTCTGCATGAGTGCAGCCATTCTTGTCAGGAAAGAAGGTAGTAGCCTTTGGATTGCTATTGTCTCTCTCCAAATTCCGCCGGTTACTTCTTTTTAGAGGTGCCTTTACCTTCCGCGCATCAATTTCTTTTTCTTCTCTCGATCGCTCATCATTACTTCGACTTCCAGTAGTCACCCATTTGTTCATGCAGGTGTCACACATCACCAAAGAACAACAACTTTTTTCTTTCTTTAGGGCCATTTTGCAGTTATAAAACTGAAATGGTGGTCCTTTCTTCCTCCGTTTATTCTTGACACTGGAACTGTCATCTGCACACCGCTTCATTATGATATCCTGCATGTATTTTTAACAGTGTTAATACAGGTGTTGATAATATATACCAACACATATGATTTTATGAAGTTGTTATAAGAACATCATAGTCCTCTTACCTTACGAGATTTGCTCATTGAAACTACACTTGATGCGTCGTCCTCAACCTGAAGTATCATTATATACAAGATAGATATTTGTATTACTCAGACATGGATTGTCCAAGCATTAAAAAATCATGAACTGAATGATGTTACATACCTGTTCCACAATTTTGGATACCATAGTCCCAACCTCCTGCCCCACATATTTTTCCTGAATGATAGAACATTATGACACAGGTATGTGAGTATAGGTGTAATGGGCACATCATTTATGTCCTATCGTTGCCACTCACCATAACCGGAGTTGTTTCTACGGCTATGCTAGTCTGCAAATGTCTAGATAAATCATCTTCCGCTGCCTTCTTTCCTTCAGCAAGGATACCAAGTTCTTCAGGGTTCCATTGGGGGGAAATTTCCACATATTTGCCTACATGGGTGTTGCCGACCCTCTCCCCTGGTTGGGGTTGGTTCATTGGGTTAATATTTGAACCGATATCCTTGTAATAAGTGTGATGAGTTGGACGACACATATTATAAAATATAACAGTGGATTATCAGTGATACGTAATGTAAAGAAATTCTGGTCATTCATGGGGGGTTGAATTTACCGGGCTTTGGACTGCATTAGCGATAACGGCATTCCTTCCAGATTCCCTCTCTTTTAGATTGAAGAGGCGTTTGGCTCCTATATGGGTAGTGACATCAAGGTGGCATTCATTCATGTTGTATTTTTGAACGTTGGAACCATTCAACTTCTATGTTCACACAAGTGAGGAGTTAGACCAAATGAATTATAAAGTGCAATAATTGGAGCGGAAAATGAGATATCAATGGAAAGCCTGTCATACCTTTGGGGAGAACACAGAAAAGTCGTATCTGTCATATTCAAATCCATTGGTCTTTCATTTTCATAAATGTGAGGAGTGAGACGAAATGGATAATAAACAATACATTCTATGAAATATCAATGAATGATGATCGTACCAGAGGTGAATGAGGTCGCATAATATCATCCACACATTGACCTATCGCTGAATTCAATTGATTTTGTCCAATGTTTTTTCCTTGATGTGTATAAAAATCTGACATCTGCGCGTTATTCTCACCTACATTATGAGTGGTGGGTTGGATGTTATGATTTTGGACCAAATGTGGGGGCTCTCTGGTGGAGGAAGCATTAAAACCATTGTGATAGGGGAAGGATTGTCCGTTCACAAAATGTGGGGTTTGTTGATTTCTAGAAGTAAGATCACTACCTTTGCCCCCATTAACGACTCCATTTTCATCATTGAAGACAGAACGCAAGGCAACTTCCAAACAATCAATAGATTTATCCCTGGTGAGGCCCCTTCCTTTACAACCTTGAGCCATCATGTAGGCATGATAATACATTGGATCACGGGGTGAAGCATTCAGCTCTTCTTCTGTCGGACGATTGACAAACTGAGGGTGTTTAATTTTGTTCACTAAGATATATGTCCTGATACCAGAAGGGTTGACATCAGTCAGATCGACCTCCACATGATGATGCTTTTCACGCAGTTTTGAATTTGAACTTAGTTTTCTCATGCGCATGGACATACCAAAGGTAGTCATTTCAAGTTCATGAACACCATCGTAGAGACTTTGGCATGCTTTGGTACCTATCCTGATTATTGTATGCAGACTTTCAACATTGTCGGTTGTCAGTGTTTTACACTCGAAATCAAAGGGAAGACTGCGTTTATTTCTTGCCCAATCCTGTAATGCCGGATAAAACTATTCTGCCATTTGACTTTCCGTCGTATGTCTGAAGATCATATTCATGGTTGCTGCAAATGGCATCTTAACATTCCTCTGAAAAGACTTCATCATCAAATCCGATTGGAGATATTTTCTGAACAGTCCAAAGTTGGTGATATTTTGACCATCCAAAGTTATACCACTAATTTGGCAGTTGTGAACTATCTTGGTTCTCAAGATTCTCAACGCTTCTTTCTTGATTTCATCATGAATGTTTCTGATGCTTCTCTCAAATATGGACATCGCTTGGTCGTCCTGTTCTACCATTGTTGGACTTTCCGTTCTTTGATGACTAGGATTGAACATCTAATAATAGTGCCAATATTTGCCCAAGTGCTGGTTTTTGTTGTTATCATCCCTCGTGGATATGGTCTTCCTTGATAGGGGGATTAGTCCATTTAGAAGTTGGGGAAGGCGATGGTGTCCAAGGTTGACAGTGGTTGGAATTGGTAAAGCAGTGTTGTTGCTTTTTTCTTCCGAATCATCATTACGCACAGTATCACTGTTCTTGGGTATCACTTCCTGCAATCCTCCTTGACAGCGGTGATCTTGATTGACAGTTCCATTGTAACAGTTCATGTTCATGTTCCCACCGTTCATGGCGAAGTTTTGAAGATTATAACCGGGAATCAATCCACCCCCACCTTGACCCTGATTGGCGTTGCTAGTGAAAGAATTGAACCCATTGCCTGGAGCAAAACATTGAGCAGTATTTGTATTCTCATGTGGAGTTACATTGGTTGGATGCTGACCTGACCCACCACCATTGATCGTATTTAGACCAGACCTGCCAGCAGGAGGGGAATCGACGTAGGTATTTGTGTTCACATGTGGTGGACCACAAGGGGCATTGATGGGATGATGCGATGTCTCACCACCGTTGGTTGTAGACCCACCACTGGCACCACCTTGAGCGAGATTGCGGAAGTTGTTCGTGTGGCCGGTGTATTGAGCGGGACGAACAGGGATTTGATGCTGAGCTGACCCATCAACTGTAGTACGAGAGTTACCCTCACTCATATTTTAAGGTGTGTTCAATGCAACCTTGTGATATTGGTGGGGTGGGTGCTGTTCCGTCCTCAGGTTCCACTGTTGTTATGAACAGGGTGATGGTGTTGTTGTTATGGACCTTCCTCTGTTTGATGTGGTGGCTGTCCTTTGTATTTTTTATGGTGTGTCGAACACATGACATTGTATCTAATGATGTTGACTCTTGAAAACAACCGCAACACCAAATAATATGAGTAGGAATTAGTATCATTATTCGTCAAGATATAAGGGTAGGAATTTTGACCAAATTTCCCGCCTAAAAAACATAACATCTTATCTATGAATCAACCTAGGAATTAGTACCAAATTATATATATCCGAATTTTAAACAAAACACCTAGCATCATTGTCTTGTAATCAGTTTTCTCCTACGCAGAGGAATCATATCATACTTTTCAAAAAGTTCTACCTGTATTCAGTACGTGGGGCTTCCTTGGCCTTTACGTCTATGATTCATCATCTATGGATACAACCTTATGGATTCGACGAAAAACATCCCGAAGCCCAATTTTTACCCTCAACTCTTACCTGCGACGTCATTCATAGTTGACTCCGACTCTACTACTTCGAATAGCATTGCCATAAATATAATTAAACACCCTCAACTATTCCAAACTGACAGCATGAATCTCCTGAGTTTCGAATGCAGCGACTGTTTCTATAACTGTATCAAAGGAGAGGCCGGAAATTTGCAATATCAAGAGCTCTGGAACAGCATCTGCACATCCAATGACAATGTGGTTACCGTGAAATGTCCAGGATGCAATCAGACAATGATCCAGTGTCTTCATTGCACCAAAAATATAAATGCAAAAGATTCCACTTTGCATACACGGAAGCGTTTGCCCCCTAAACGAATGCAAGAGCATGTACGCAAATGTCACAAAGATGTCAGGAAAAGAAAACTAGAAGCAACCGACAACCATTTTGTTCCAAGGCCCCCCATCAACCACGGATTCAACGCAACCACCGTCACAGCACTTCCTGTTGAAACCAACATTCATCCTCTGGAAGGTTCAGAATTTGAACCAATTGTCAACCATCAAACTGATCTAGGTGATGCATTTGATGAAACATTCGCAATGCAATTGATTGATAATCTTTTGGATGTGGATAATTGTGTAGTTGGTGCTTCACCGGGAGGGGAATCCGCCAATGTAGTTTCTGCATCACGGATAGGCAAACCAACTAATACGTCCCGTGATACTCCCTCACCAGGAAAATCTTTGGATATGCCTGGAACTCCAATCTTTCAATCAAACAATGATGGCAATGAAGACCAATCCTCCAAAGAACACAATGATTTTTGTTCCGAAGAAGATGCTTTGTTTTACAATGATTCTTCCTGTAAAGAAACAATGAAGGCATCCTTGATTAGAGATGAAGAGCACAGGAAAGCAGTGGAATATGTGAACCAGTTCACAACATTAGATCTCAACCCCAACAAAGATTCAATTGATAATTGGGACGAAGATGATATTATGCCTACCACATTTGACATTGGTGACCAACGCGAATATTCCTTTCACGATTTCGATTTTTTTTGACTTTAGAACAGATGCAGACAAGGTCATGTATAGAAGTATAGTAGAAAGGATTAGCCAAGTTCAAATATTTTTCTGGCAAAAGTACTGTCACAAGCATAAGTTTCCCCTTGAGGATTTTGGAGGATGGCTTGGCTTGGTTGGCCGATCAAATAATCGTGATCGTGAAGATCCCAATGTTCTTGCTGATCCCGATGAGGCAAAAGTAATGTTCAAGCTTTTCCACCTGTTGATGAACATGTCAGATTCACAAAAGGAGGAACTGATTGACTACCAACGGAATTTATTTCATCTCCTTGGTCTTGACAAACAACAGCATAATTCGAAAACACGATTTCCAACAAATCTTAATGAGTCCAAAGAAGCAATCACAAAAGGTGCTAATTCCATACTCAAGAATTTTCCATCTCAGAGAGTTTTTGAGATTGGTGATCATGCCTGTGTTGATTTGAAAGAAACAGTGCTATTACATGCTGGTCATGGTGCCGATCTTAACTTTGGCATTGATGGACGTACGGGGGAAAAAATAGTGAAGGATTGAATGGTACTCAAGCAATGACTGATCTCATAGAGGATGTTAGATCAGCTATGAAAGATGCTAAGGTTGAGGAAGAAGTGATTGTCAGGACCAGCATAGGATACCTCCTTTTCTGGAGTGATGCTTTTCTCCGATGCTTCATCAAACAGAAAGAGAACAGTGTATGGATCCTTACAGTGACTATTTGCCCTCCAGAACATATGAAGTCATCAGGCCTATACACCCATGTCTTGGCCATGGGAAAGAGTGGTCAAGATCACACTCCTGTTGTGGAATACTATATGAGAAAAGTAAAGGAACTTATGGTAGGCTTTGACTGTTATTTTGGAAGTACCAACAAAATTGAACGTGTGTCATTGGCTATGATAACATGGAATGCTGACCGCCCTGAAAATCAGAGTCTCACTCATACGATGAAAGAGGGTCACTATGGCAAGGTCACAGGCTGGGCAGCAAAAGTGTCAGAAGACAAACTTCCAGCTTGCATAAAATGCTATAAAGCATTGATAAAAGGAATGATAAACGAAGAAGACAACATCAGCCATACCCCTCCCACCTGTAACAATTGTTGCAATTGGAGTTTTACAAAAAATCCAAAAACTGTTGTAGATGGAATTGAAAAAGAACTTCAGGCCAATGACCATAAAACTAAAGATTTTCCAGTGGATTATCCCTTAACAGCAGACAGCGAAGAAGTCCAGTCAGAGTCTTGGGGTAGTGCTATAGAACCTCAACCAGAATGAAGAGACAGTGGTTTGGAAATGCTAAAGCCAAAGAAGCTTGACACACAGTGGATGTTGCAGGCTGTGAGGAGTGGATATTATGGAGTGCGTTTTGGAAAGTGGTCTAGACCAAAGGCACTGGAATTTATGAGGACTTGCAATATTAACACGTCAACTGCTGACAAAGTTATTGATAAGGCATTGAGAGACAAGATATTAGGTGACACTAATGCTTCTGCCGTTGAACCCAACTTTTGGAAGGAAGTTGATTGCTTCAGCACGTTCAAGTTTCCCAATTTACCTCTTCATGGGCTTGGACATGGGATGATCCCAGATGTCATGCTCATAGTCCATCTAATCTTCTCAAAATATGGAAAAAAACCAAGTTCTATGAGTATGCAAACCCACTAATCGAGGATGTTGCATCATTTAGGTTGGACTATTGCAAGGCAAAAGCACTCCCCAAGGCAGCCTGGGTTGGGGAACACAGCATGGCATTCATGAGATTAATGTCGTATTTGTATGGTCAATTCCTCATGAATAATGAGTTGGGTGATTCGGAAGAGGCTCGGATCACTGTCTCCTACATCAAATGTATGTTGAATTCATTTCAGGCATTAATTTCAATTTTTATGACCAAGAAAGAGGTGCCCACTGGGACAATTGACAACCATATAAAACTGTTCATGTCCTCCACTCATTACCTTCACAAGAAGCACGGCAACCTTGATAAGAAGAAGAATGATCAGAATGGTCCTGGTGAGAAAAAGAGAGGAAAGAGCAGAACAAAAACATTTATTAGCCTACAAACTCAGGAAACTCTTCAAGCAATGCTCAGGGAATTTGAAATGAATGATGAAGGAGATAAGAAAACACTTCAGAAGAGACTCACGAGCATCGTGATCAAAGTAATTGTGCAGAAGCTTATTGACCTAGGAACACCAGAGGAAGAATGTGAGAAGATGTTGAAAGACGACCTTCTTAAAATGGTATGTGGATATGTACTTCCAGAACTGGATAATGCCAATGTTGATAATAATACCAATGATGAACAGAATGAACCAAAAGTTGAGAAAATGTGCTGGAATGCAGGAAATTGGGTAAGCTTCATGGCTAATATCTCAGAACAAATTAAGTACTTGGGTTCTTTGTCATTGATATGGTGAGTACATGGTATGCTGCGTCCTGTATGTCTAAACACCCAAACTATGCAAATTACTGACTTGGTATTGTTTAAATATCAGGGAAGGGAGAAATGAGAGACAGATTGATCGACCGAAGGAAGTTTTGGTGTCCATGAGGAAGGACCAAACATACCGTGAAACCAAAATGCTCTTGCTCCAAAAGCTTACTGGTATTGCATGGGTAAAAAAAGCATTCGAGACGGATGACAACAGTAGTGACAGGGAATGGTTCAGGGGGCAATTCCGGTATGAATCACTGGAAGTTATCATAGAAAGATTCAATGATGGACAACCCATAAGCTGTTTTCAGTCCAAACATTCCGAAAAGCTATTTTATGTGGCATTCTTTGCAGGGAATCATGCAGAAATGGCCTACTTGACTATTGAGTCACATACATCAGAGATGTATGTTCAGGAGACAGGAGTTCAATTTTGTAAGTTCAAGATTGTACAGGAACATTCTACTGACAAAATTGCGGTAAAGACTGCATCAAAGAATGAAGTTATGGACATGATGGATTATTATGCATTGATGTTGCCGTACAACAAAAAGGGCATCACATTTCAACGTCAATTTACTCTGATTTACTCTGACTGGGAAGTTCTCCTGTGCAATGATGCACACACAGAGAAAGGGTTTCCCCGCCCTGATCCTGGAGTGTTCTCTGAAGAATACATTGATAACCTGGACTTACCACCATAACACTTGAGGGATTGTTTTGTCTATTTGAAGCGAATTGATCCCAGCATTGTTGAATTTTCAAATCAACATTTCTACAACCTCAGAATAAATATTAATTTAAATGCTATGCTTAATTAAACCATGCTATGCTTAATTTAAGCTAGTATTTTTTATTGTATTCTTCAACTAACTTTTCTTCACCAGGAAGCAGTTTCCTATCATTATCGTTTAAGCCAAATATATTTGACTTAATATATAGTGAAACTGAGTATATTTCATCAGCGTTGTTACACCTGGATGAAATGCAATGTGGTTCACGTGGATTGAAGAATAAGACATCACCTGGCCGTAATGGTATTGATATGCCTAAACAGGGAAAGTTGAAGTATGCTACAACTTTGTCCGTGAGTTGATATGCACTCCTCTTGTGAAGAGTGATTGCACCATATGTCATATCTTCATCGATGTGGGTGACTAGGTATCCATTGAGGACACTTGCAAGAGCTGAATAAATGTCTGAATGTTTTCGTTCGTCACCTGGGATGGTGAAGGTACATGGGTTGATTAAATCTATGGCGTGCTTGATTTGACGAACTTGTTCTGAGTCAATAAACATTTCAAAGAGATGTTCAATTTGCCTGAAGAGTGACATTATTACTTTCTGATGATCAATGTTTACCTTCTTCAGTGTGTAGTGGATTGGTTCAACTCCAGTGCCTGCTCTACGAACTTGACTTCCAATGCAACCAATAAACTTATTTGTTGTGTCATGAATGACATGTTTCTGGGACCCTCGTTTGGAACTGCATCTCACGGCCCTCTCAATCGAATCAAGGGCATCGCACAATGCAGTGGTGACGTCTAAATTATTGAGTTGCGCTGTAGAACTCAAACTATTAATTCGAGGGCATAATACAAATGGTTTCGGTTGGTTGGTGGGATAATTAGTGTGAAACACAGTAAGTCCCTTTGTTGGGTCCATCAAATGATGCTCTGGCACATACAAATCATTATCAGCAATTTTCAGTACAATCAGTGGCTTCACAATCGTCACTGTTTTTTTTCAGAAGAGGTGGCATTTCTTAGCACTTTGGGTGTAATTCTTGTATCCAAGGGGTCTCCACCATCGACAAAAATTTCATTCTCCTGAGTTTCCTCTTGTGAAAATGTTCTAAAACTCTGGGGAAGCTCCACATGAATGAGATGATTCCTTTGCTTCATTTCCTTTTTGTTGCTTCTTTGAATCTTTTGTCTTTTATTCTTCTTTGTTGATCCATTGTTATGGACCTCTGCTGCCATGTATGCGGCTTTGATACGTTTGCTTGAGGCACTTTTTGCCTTTGGTATCCACGAGACACCGTGGGTGTGGTTGGATTCGGTAGGAAAAGTAGCCTCATCACAGCCCCTCGACCTTTCATCCAAGCGACACAACCCACCTGTCATTTCATCTCCTTTCATCCCAATCAATGTAGCTGAGATACTGTGAGTTCGGTTGGATCTGAACGGAAGAGCTGCCTTATCGCAGCCCCTCGACCTTTCGGCCAAGCGACGCGACCCAGCTGCGATTTCATCTCCGTTCCTCTTGGGTGACATGGCTGAGTTACCGTGAGTGTTGTTGGATCCAGGAGGAAAATCTGCCTTATCGCAGCCCCTCGACCTTTCGGCCAAGCAACGCGACCCGGCTGAAGTTTCGTCTCCTTTCCTCTTGGGTGACACGGCTGATACTGGGTTTGATAATTCAGGAGCAAATGCGGCCTTATTATTCATGGTGAAACCAAGCCAGTCCTGATGTGATCGTAATGATGATGAAGCCAAGCCAGTCCTGATGTGATCTGAATGAATGTATGGTGGACGGTGGAGCCAAGGTGGAAGAGGTTGAAAACAAAGAAATGGCAAAAGTGGCGATGATGGGTGTGCAGATGTATACTGATTCCTGCATGATAAGCTACGTAGCTGGAATGGATACAATGTCAAAAATTCGACCAGCTTGAAGGACAACCCCAATCAATGGACGCTAGGTATGTACATAATAACGTACCTACAGACAGACATAAAGCAAATTCTAAAGCCAGACAGACAGAGTGAAAAAAAATTGTAATTTTTCTAATAACATGTGTCAAGAGCATTTTCACACATCTAATCCTATATTCTTGATTCAGTTGTTCTCTTTGGTACATCTCTCTGGGTCCACTGCTGATCTTCCAGTTTTCAGTTGTAATCAATCCAGATAATCCACTACATAACATCACTTACTTCCAATTGCTTCGCTTCCAATTGCTTCAATTGTCTCAAGCCAGGGAAATATACCCAAGTACTCCTTAGCTTTCCTGCACCATTTTTCTACTGCTTTTTTGTTTGGTTTATCAGTAGGCGAGTCAATACCATCTTCGCCATACATGGCATGAAGCACCTTTTCCGGTTCAGATGCAAAACAACTCAACCTCTTGGGAGGGCACAACCCCAAGTCCACAAGCCGCCCATATGCATCAGCATTGAACCCAATGAATCTATAAGTGAGTTCCTGCATGGTTATCATCTGAGCTTCCTCGATCCATTCTTTAATGACCTTCTTGGTGGGAACACTGCCCTTTTTCCCCACCATTTTCAGAATATGGTGGATATCCTCTGGAGTGAAATTGGCCAGTACATTGTGATTTGGTACATGCATCTCCACTAGGATGTTAACCCAGGAATTTGTATTGTCAGTGGTGCTATTCTTCTTCATGCAGTTCATTAGCCCATTAATGTCAACATCCCAATCCACGAACAATGTCCAATCATCTTGCCTCATAGCTTGCTTCATATTTTCCAAGCACTTTGGACTTGGCTTTCTGAATCGGCCATTACTTGTCAGCAACTTCCAATCATAATTTGGAAATAAACTCACAAGAATCTGCTCTACAGTTGTATTCTCTCCATTCAGACAGTGAATAACCAATGACCAAAACAACAATGGTATCATGCCTAAACAAATTGGTTTGAGTTTGGCTTTTCCATAATCTCCGAGGGCATACATCATTTCGACACATTGCTTGGCATCATCAAACGGCATCATGTCCACTACCTCCTCATACCATACCGTTGAACCCTGCTCGTGATATCTAATAAATGCCTGTTCATTACCCTCTCCTGCCCCGTTGGGAGAATCATTATTGTCATATCCATTGCCCACGTAATCATTCTTTTTGCCCAAAACATGCCCACCTGCCAATATATCCCCCCCCTTTAATTTAATGATCTTGAACTCACCCGCATTTGTTGCGGTTGCGCGCGATATACCTCGTACACTTTGCACCTCGCCCATAAGATGTTCCTGGAAATATTCATCAACTTTGGACTTCTTCCCCTTCTTCATAATATCAAACAGTATGGCGCAGGAGAACCTATCAGTCATGTTTTCTAGCCGGCCATAATCTTCCTTCTCCACGTGTAATGGGCCATCATGGCCATCTATGCGCTGTCCCAGTCCTGGAAACACCGTCTTAATTTTTTTGGGAGTGGGTTTCAAATTTGACGGGACGAATTTGGTTTTTCCAACCTGTTTGCCATCACGTAGGCGATTGCCCTTCCCAAAGCCATGTTTGCCATTCCCCCCTATAATTCGTGACACGTTCTTGGTGGTCTTCTTCTTCTTATTTCTGTGTGCCCGTTTAATTCGGCCGTTGTCTCTCATCTCTTGATGTACGGCGTCTCTGATTAGTTCTTTCGCCGCCTTGGAGGCAGATCTTTTCTTACATTCCGACATGATGACAGGAATGTTATGGATCATTTACGGCGGTTGTGTGTTATCATAGGTAGATAATATGATTTCCAACTACCTCGTGGTACGTACCTACTTTACCTACCTAGTGGAGGGTAATCAAGAGTCGAAAAGTAGGGGGTTAGTGTTAAACCTCCCCGTCAAGCTATGTACCATAGTACAAATATCTGTATTTGTCCCCGCATGATTGTGAGCCCCCCCATTAGGCTATGTACCATAGAACATAGAACCTGATATGCATAACTCAACACGCATCATCCTTCAGATAACTACTGCATACAATTATCAACAACAATCATGGCACGAACCAAGCAAACAAGGAGAGAAGGTGGAAAGGCCCCACGCAAGAAACTGGCTAAAAATTTACCTGCACGCAAGCGCCATCCTGTTGCACCGGCAATTGTGAAAAAGCCACGTCGCTACACACCGGGAACGGTTGCTCTACGCGAAATCCGACGATACCAGAAGACTACGGATCTGTTGATACCGAAGGCACCCATGAGTCGTGCTGTTAGAGAGGTTATGGAGAACGTGGAAGGAGGAACCGATCTTAGGATGCAATCCATCGCCTTAGCTGCCGTCTATGAAGCAAGTGAGGCCTTCACTGTGGGTCTTATGGAGGATGCCAACTTGTGTGCCATTCACGGAAAACGCGTTGGCGTTTTACCGAAGGACATGCAACTTGCGCGTCGTCACCGTGGAGAAGATGCCTTGGACTATCGTGTAATTCCACCAGAAAAAAAAGAGATGTTGGTGAATGGAAAATGGACCACTGTGGTGGTGGAGAGGGAATGAGATGTAGAGTGGAATGGTGGGAAGGTTTGCTATTGATAAAACAATCCAAGTGGGGATGGGAGAAATTATTAGAGATGTGGGGAAGGGTGATATTGATACAAAATCAAGTGGGGAGGGCGAAAATTGGCATGGAGGTTTGAGATGATAGGAATGTTATCTAAAATTAATTACTATTATTGAAAGCAAATACTTTTTTACCACGCAACTATTACATATTATCATATATTACTATTGTTCCCTCCATATCCATATCTATCACTCCCTTTTTCTTCATCACAGCACAGGTCAACCCCCCTCTTCCAAAATTGCATATTCTTGCATTACAATTACCTAATGCCAAATCTCTCATGTGTTAATCATCCCTAAGCAATGAGAGCACCGTCCACCAGACATCCTAGCGTTTCGGATTAGACAAATATCACATTTACTCAATAAAACAGTCGGTCCACTATTTTTGTCACCTTCTTCTGCATTTTGTGCCTCCTTAAAACAGAAACCGCACAGTGATCCCTTCCTTTTTCGGACTCTCAAATTACACTTCTTGCATTTTTTCGCTTCTTTGGGACCATGCTTGTAGCAGAAACCGAATTTCACAAATGCTGTATGCACATTCACATCGCATTGAGGGAATTTGCACATGCCAGATACCGCTTTCCTCTTGATCCATTTCGCTGATAATTTTTGTTCTCTTTCATACTGATATTTTCTCTCAACCAAATCTGCAATTGCATCTAAATAGATGGGAGACATTTGATCATTTCCATCTTCTGGGAGTTGAATAGAAAGTTCATTGTTTACATCCTTGCCTAAACTTCCATGAAGATTGTCCCTCAAGATGTCAAATATCAAAGAAGTCTCTAGGGTTGGGAACCTCGGAGCCGAACGAATGATGGTGGTCTTTCCATCAAGATTGTTTGTCATTAAAACAGCCTGATGGAGCCTCCACTCGACATCCGCCAGTCCAATCAAATCTTTGATGCACTTCATATTTTTCTTCATCTCTTTATTCATTTTGTTTTTGTAGAAGAGGGAATAGAAAATCTTCATGTTTTTCTTGTAGAGGGAATAGAACATGTTATTCAAGGGGGGAGGGATTTCCTTCTTTGTGTGTTTTATCAAGGTGGGGGCAAACCGATCAGTTGGGTTTGACTTCCTTTTACCGCAGTAGGTGTCCTCCACACGATTGGCAAATATCCAAACCTCTTCCTTATTGCTGTGCCATTGAATCTTTATGTAACCAGTGGATTCTTCACCTACCGTGTAGCATATGCCAGTCTGTTTTGTGGCAGGTTGTCCAACGGCCGTGTTGTGGATACCATGTTTGGCATGACAGGGAACTTCTATCCTAAAGTATGATTCTGGTACCGCATCATACTCACGGTCATCCGGGTTGCCAAATGCCACTATTGCACCGTGAAACAAAATAGGACGTTTTCCTTGTCCGACGACAACTTTACTTACGTTGCCCATGCGCGTCATCTGTGTGACTTTTTTCCAACATCCGTTGACCATTGAACCGGTCCACACGGATGTGCACACGCATTTGTTTTTCTGATTGTGATCATCATGAAGCCGCTTGATCTGATGCTCAAAATACCGCCTTTCACGGCCTTTATTTGTACTCTTCGCCTTCTTATTGAGCATTTCACGCCGGCGTTGGTCTGACATTTTGTGTTTATTCGCCCCCACCCGGAATTGGTGGAGGAGTCTAGATTTGTTCTGATCGTCGGATCTTGACGCTACGGTCCCTGCTGTGGTTGATACAGAATGGACATGGTGGCGTTGAGGGTGAAAATTGGTCTTCGGAATATTTTTCGTCAAATCCAGAAGGTTGTATCCATGGAAGAAGTTACACAACTTTTGTAGATAGGAATTGGTACATATTTTTCCCTCACAACTTTTGATTCAACGTTTGAAATTCTACTCTTTCTCATATTGGTCAGGTTCTTATGTAGGAATTCATACCTAATTTTCACTTTTCAAGGATTCGGGATGTTTTCCACCGAATCCATCAGGTTGTATCATCAAGTCAGCGAGATTAAGTAAAAGAAGCCGCGCAGATGGCGTAGGAGCGTTGAGGTGTCAACCACTTGTAAAATGTAAGCAACACTGTAAGAAACCACACTAGTGCGAGTGGCCGTGTCTTGTGTCTTGGTTGAGCAAGTGGAGGACACCTACAAGTGGGATAATGTCCTCCACTGTGA
>JAZGVR010000063.1:0-15826 GCA_037356255.1 Thalassiosira tumida | reverse complement strand
GCCGTGCCGGCTGTCCGTTCTGCGGATTATTGGGGAAGCAGAGGTAGTGGGGTCCTACGCACGTAGGAGCCTCCCTCTGTTCCAACACACCCTCGCCGCAGACTCGGACGTAAGGCCCGAGGTAATAATTGTGGACTGATTTTGTCCACGTGGGTATAAAACGGGCGCACCTTTTTGTGGTGGGCGCTCACGTGGTGTTTGGTCTGATAGTCGCCCAGTTTTTCTATTCCTGGCGCGTACTTGATTGCAAGAATTCGTTGTGCTTCTTGACACAACAACCAAAAATACCTCATATTCATCGCACGCGAACGCTGTCGTTTGATATTGCTTTTAACGATCCCTACGGCCGTGGTGTTGTCGCAATGGATGGGGGTGGGCGGTTGTGGGTGTCCCATCTCAGTTAATGTGAGTCGCATAATTTTTGCCTCCTGTGCATTGAGGAAGAGGGCACCCAGCTTGGCCTCCGCGGCGGATGCGGCGACGCACTTGAGAATAGTGCACAGGGAGACGATGGCGCCGTTCAGGCGGATGGGGCATCCGTCTTTGGGGAGGGAGCCGAGGAAAAAATGTCCCCCCGCTCTGCTACGTGCCTTGGGGGCCGTCAAGTATGATGCGTCGCTGTGGACGTTTAGAATCATGTCGGACGCATAGTATCTGATTTTGGCGTCGGGATTTGTTGCCATGTAGTCGAGGAACTTGTTCACTCTTTTCATCGTGTGTTTTGTTGGCTTGCTTTGTTGTCCTGCAATTTCGCTCAGCGCCACTAATATTGTCACGTCCACTGCCCTTCCATAATACAAAAAACTTCCAACGACTTGCTGCACGCGTTTCTTCTCCTTCTCGTCGAGGGGATCGCTCGTGTCCTCGGGGGGAAGGTCTTGGGCGGCCTTTCCATATCGGACAGGGCCAGGGTCGTAGGGGGTGTAGGTTTTCTTGCGGGGGGTGTGGGGGTGTCCATAGCGGGTAAGTTGTTTCAATACATAATTTGGCATGCTGATGTCGACATATCCTTTTTCGTACTTCCAGTCTAACAATATGCCGCAATACAGGGTGCCTTCCCAATCAATTTCCACCATATAATCTTCCTTGAGGGCGGCGATGAGATGGTCCAAGTGTTCTTTGCCTTAGTACTTGATGCCGAAATCATCGACTACGAGGGAGAACATGATGGGCCTCCAGATATGTTTCCAAAGGCCGGGTGTATGAGGCATTTCGTAATAGCCCTTCTTGGCAAGTCGCTTCTTGAGGAGCTTGTTGGCGAGGATGCCTGCTTGAGGTAGGCCGTACATGCCCTTTCTGATTTCCATGTAGACGTATCCGTCTTTTGCCTTTTCGTGAAGTCCATATGCGTCGGCGAATTCGTCAGGGATAAGGTCCATTGACATCTTCATGTATTCAAATCGATCCAGAGGTGTCTCGAGGTAAAAGCTTTTGATGTCGACCGTGCTGTATCTTGCTCCCGGTGTGCTGATCACGCTATTCCATAACAACTTGGTGGTGGTGAGGTCCGCGGTGCGGGTGGTGAGTTCGCCGGGGTAGTCGATGAGATTGCCGCCGACGGTGATGCGCACCCTGTTTGGGTCGTCCTTTTGGGCTCGGTAGTCGACGACGATTCTTGCGTATGTGACTTTCCTGTCTTTTGGGATTTGGGCTGTCGTGAGTAGGGGTCTATTGTACGGAAGACGGGGTCTCTTTAGTTATTGCGGGAATACAGGACACGCGGGGACGTGCCTGTTCTATCGGGGATATGACATCTGAGGAATGTCGTGGCTGTCGATGGATGGGATCCATCGACGCAAGTACTTCAAGCCGCATACGTTTTCGGGCCCGCTGAGACATATCATTCGGGCCTCGTGACCAGGTATGGCATTGGAGCGGTATTGAGCTATATGTATATTTGTCGGAGCGCGAGTGATGACGTCATCGCGCCCACTATGAGTTGAAGGTGATGGCCAGACACCCATCACTCACGACTACGGAACTAATAGATATTCAGGGGATATAAGATGGTGTGTCACGTGGTGTGTTCTGCGGATCACAAGTGTGTGCTCCGAAGAGATCGAGTACACGGCAGCTAGATTAAACTTAATCCTCACAATTTCATTCTACGAATCTGATATCTTATTCATCCTACAAAAGAAGGGATTAGCTACCTTCTCGGGACACTGTAATTACAGTATTGAGGGTAACAATCTTCATACTACTACTTGAAACAAATTACTAACGAAAATCATGACTAATTCAAACAACTCCAGGATCTGCTTGATCGGATACAAGCCTGATTACGACGTCAAGGAGGACTACAAGACGAAGAACTACTCCGTGACGGATAATGGGGTTCGAAACACCCATGCGATTGGAATCGCCGATGGATCTTCGGTCGAATTTCTTATCACCGAGACATACGAGAAACTAGAAGAGTTAGCGGACGAGATCGCCGCTCCAGGTTGGAATGGTGCGAGGAAATTCAAGGAACTCCTCCAGTGCTTGGTCGATACGGCTAAAAACGAAGCAATGGAGCTAATTGCGAGGGATTACCCGACGGCGGCCGACAAGAACGCAGCCGGAGCGTACGAGGATCTCAAGGAGATGATCATCACGAAGCTCTCCGATCATACACAGCCAGGAAATCGCGTGTGGACCTACTTAATGACGAAGATCAAATACATGAAGTGCAAGAAGGAAGATGGAAGGCACAAGGAGCCAATCAAGGTGTTGGCGAGGCTGCAGCGAATGCGCAAGCTGGGTGCGACCATGCAGCACACGCATGGCAATCCTTACATCGGGAACGACGAATTCACGAACATGTTTTGGAATATGTTTCCAAGCCACATGCACGAGTGGCTCGAAGAGGACCAGAATCTGGATCCCTTCAATCACGCAGCGCCGATGGATCACGAAGACATCGCAGAACATTTCCAGCGCTATTGGACGCTGAACTACAAGCGCGCCAAGAAGGAGAACAACGACGACAAGAAACGCAAGGACCGAGACCATGACGACGACGGTCAGGGCAAGAAGAAACGCGGACGCTTCAACAATCGAGGCGGAAACGGAAACAACAGGAACCAAGGCGGAGGCAAGGCGAATCGCTGTCCCATCCATAATCACAGCGATCATGGCTGGTTCTCCTGTAATTTGAACCCCAAGAATTACAAGGGGTTCGACGAAGACAAAGCGAAGGACTTTTACGACAACAGGGCGAAGCAAGACAACATCTGGTACCGCGAAGTTTATCAGGCGTACCTGAACAACAACGGGAACCGTCAGGACGGCTATCAAGGCCGTGGAGGCGGCAGAGGATACCAAGGCCGCGGCAACGGCGGAGGCCGTGGCGGATATGGCGGAGGTCGCGGAGGACGCGGCGGACGCGGAGGCCGTGGTTACAACGGCGGAGGCGGACGCGGCTACAACGGCGGCGGACGAGGCAACTACAACAACAACAACTACAACAACAACGACAACAACAACAACAATAACAACAACAACAACTACTACTACGTGGAGGATCCACAGCAGCAGCAACAGCAACAGCAACAACAGCAGCAACAACAAGGCAACGGCGGAGACCAAGGCTCCTACTTTTTTGGAGCCGCTCGAGGAGGTCAGCGGGCTCCCATGGCCCCATCGAGCAGCTATGCGGCGTTCAACGCTCGCAATGGCAATGGCCAGCGTTATGGCAATGGCAATGGTCGGGGAATGTGATCCGACGAGCCTGAGGGCGCCATGGACCAACTCAATCATCAAACATCTCGCATGTCAAACATCGAATCCCATTTCGGAATGAATGATGTGCGAAATGATTGGAATTGGTTGTCCATGGCGTATGAAGTGTCAGTCGATGACAACTATCGTTGGCATGACACGCAGGAAAGATACAGTGCTACGGTACAATTTACAGAGGAAATGGGCCCAGAAGGGAACCCCGTAGCATCCATGGACCGTGCTAGCCTCACGCTGCCGCCATGTCAGACTAATGCACGAATCGAGCCAGAAGAGCCGAGTCCGTACTTAGGCATGGGGGACGCTTCATACGCCTACAGTTACACTGAATCGCCTTTCGGAACCGGAAGCGATAATCCTGCATACGCAGGTTGGAGTCCGATCATAGATGTGCGTCAGGACATGGCTCCAGAGAAGGTCGACGCATGGAAACTCAGTCCGAACGACTTAGAGTCCATGTTCCTTGACTATTTTCGAAATGTCGAAGAGACGTGTGTTGCGCAATTGGAGAATTCGCAGCGCCAGATGGCCTGTTCAGGTGGCTTTGCAGAAGCAAGCAATATGGGGACCGGTATGACTTGCGAAATGCCTAGTACCGTATGTTTGTAATGGAAAGCGCAATAATTTTTTTAAACTCAACCAACATGTCCGAGTAGCATATCGATGGAAAGGTCTCATCAAGACGAGTCCAACAAGCCCTCATACATGCCCATACTCCGTGGGGTTGGGGCACAATGAAGGGTGTTTGGTTGCTTGGGCATGACGTCATAAGCGCCTATTTTAGCCCGTAATCGACGCGATCGGCTCGATTTAGACGATCCGAAATTTGCGCAAAGGCTCAAGGAAATCGTACTTATGTAGGAATATGTATCTAATAGGGCGGTAGAGCGACCGGCGCCATAGCGTGTGCGAGCTTTAGCCCAGGCAAAGATCAGACTTGTCGGTGAAAAACTTCGACTCACATCATGGCAGATTCGTGGCATATGCGTTTCGGCGTGAAGTGTCGTAGCGCATGTATTTTCGATAGTTTCTACGTCGTTATTTGATTCCTGCTTAGATTCCTATTCATCTCGAGTTACAAATGCAATATCGGGCTCTGCATTTGACTCTTGTATTTTTATAATCACATACCCAACAGATTCCCCATATATAGAGTATCTGATCATAAAACGAATCTTACGTACGTAACGTGATATGTATCGTACCAACCTACCTACCTAAGAACTCTGCTCCGGGTCTCTATGGGGTTTTCAAATCGAATTAAACACGAGCCGTTGTCGGAAGCACGCTTAAAATAATTTTATCAGCTTCCGAGCTCGCAAACTCAAAAATCAATTGATCGGAATACTTTCGACACATATCTTATTAGTTTTGAGATTTAGATTCTCGCTCCAAATGAAAATCGACCGATTTTGAACAGAGCCACTAATTTAGCGGATTTTATTCACATAGAAGCTTGTTACCTACGGCTTCCAAACTTTCCCCAGACCCAGCCAACTAACTAAACTGGGTCTGGAAAAAAAAATGAAGGTCTAACTCGCTCTGGGGGTTGAGAAACAAATCCGCTAAATTAAGAACTGAGCTTTCCATTACAAACGTACGGTACCTCTCACCATTTCGCCGATAATGACGTTTACCTGTCTCAGCTCTACAGTGACGTCAAGCGAAGCGAACAGTGGGCTGAAGTAACTATCGAGGAAACAGCCTACGTCTATGGGATTCAAGTCAATCAGACAGAACTTCCGGAGGAATTGCAGACTGAGCACGAACCAGCAGTCATTATGACAGCGGATCAGAAAGGATCAATCGCACCCATGGCGACTGGCGTGATGGTTGCGAAGGGTATCGCCGGACGGGCGTCTTCACGAATGCTTCGAGTTTTGTACGACTCAGGGGGCTCGAAATCGTTGATTCACAGGCGTGTGGTTCCCGTGGGGTTGCAGTTCAAATCCACGTGCAAGCAAATGTTCAATACTTTGGCAGGCGCTTACGCGTCGCTAGGTACAGTGGACGTGGAAGGCATGAGATTACCAGCTTTCGACAAAAATCGCATTATCAACTCACATGACTTTGAAGTTTTTGACGCCGATTGCAAATATGATGTTATCTTGGGGGCGGACTTCCTCTCAAGAATCGGCATGAACTTGATCTATGAGAATTTGACCATCGAATGGTTGGGCAACATCATCCCCATGGAAACCTTGGACAAGAACACTTCTGCGATGAGCCAAGTCGAGAGCTACTTGGCTCAGATGGACGATGAGGAAATGGGCATTGACTTCGATTCCTACCTCTCGGCACCGATACTAGACGCGAAGTATGACAAGGTCGATATTGACGCGACCATAGAGGAACATTGTGGGCACCTGACCAAGGAACAGCGCAAGGACCTTCACCAAGTGTTACAAGCGCGTTCGAAATTGTTTGACGGGACCCTAGGGTGTTACCCTGGGGAACCATTGCACATTGAGTTAGAAGAAGGGGCTCAACCAGTCTATCGACGCCCCTATCCTGTTCCCCATGTTCATTTGGCGACTTTCAAGAAGGAGCTTGATCATCTAGTGGACATTGGAGTATTATTGCCAGTGAGGGACACCGAATGGGGTCTTCCCACTTTCATTACTCCGAAGAAGGATGGTAGAGTGCGATGGGTTTCGGACCTCCGCGAATTGAACAAGGTTATCAAGCGCACGCAGTACACCTTACCAATCATCAACGATATTCTACGCAAGCGCAAGGGCTACCACTACCTTACCAAGTTGGACATTTCAATGCAATACTACACTTTCGAGCTCGATGAAGAAAGCAGGAAGTTGTGCACCATTGTGACTCCGTTCGGACCTTTTTGTTACAATCGAGTGCCCATGGGATTGAAGATCTCGCCTGGCTATGCGCAAGCAAGAATGAAGGAGGTTCTACGCGGAATTGAGGACCAAGATTGCTACATCGATGATATCGGCATCTTCTCAACCAGCTGGGAGAGTCATCTGGACACTCTGCGCGAAGTCCTGAAACGGCTAGAAGACAATGGGTTTACTATAAATCCGCTCAAGTGCGAATGGGCTGTCAAGGAAACCGATTGGTTGGGATATTGGCTAACACCATCTGGCCTCAAACCCTGGTCGAAGAAGATCGACGCGATTTTGAAGATGAAACCACCTACGACCGCGACAGAAGTACGCACCTTCCTTGGCATGATTACCTACTACAGGGATATGTGGCCGAGGCGATCACATGTCCTAGCGCCACTCACCAAGCTCGCGGGATTGCAGAAGCGAGCCAAAGTGTCTTGGACAGCGGACCTAGATAAGGCCTTTAAGCAAATGAAAGCTGTGATCGCGCATGATGCATTAATGGCTTACCCTAACCACAACTTGCCTTTTGAGATCTACACCGACGCGTCAGACTACCAATTGGGGGCATGCATTATGCAAGATGGGCGTCCGGTGGCGTACTATTCAAAGAAGCTATCGAAGGCGCAGCGCAACTACACTACCATGGAGAAAGAACTTCTAGCAATTGTGATGGTGCTAAAGGAGTATCGAACTATGCTCTTGGGTGCCGATTTGAAATTTTTTACTGATCATCGGAATCTCACTTTCAATAATTTCAACACCCAGCGTGTCTTGCGCTGGAGGTGCTTCATTGAGGAATACTCCCCGCGGATGTTTTACCTCGAGGGGAAACTAAATGTGCTAGCAGATGCCTTCTCTCGGCTTCCATGCTTCGATGACGAAGGCATGGAGGGGAAGAAGCCAGGGGTTAACCCGGCGTCGGAGCCTTTGAACTTGTACTTCAATGAGGCTGAGATCTACAAGTGTCTAAGATACTTGCCTGAAATGGATAATTATTTTGAAACTTCTTACTTGTTGCAACTGCCGAGCATGAAGGAAAGCATGTTGAATCTTCCTGTGTCGGAACAAAATCCGCTGAACTACGATTGGCTGAAGGATTTGCAGGACGCGGATCCAGTTTTGCGGCGCAATGGCGAGCAAGGGATATCGGGGTTCTCACTTCGAACTTTCGATGAGACAGAGCTCGTGTGCTACACGGAGCCTGGCAAGGACGAAAATGACCACTGGAAGATTTGTCTCACGGATGAGACACTTCAACCGGCGATCACTTGGTTCCACCAAGTATTGGGTCATCCGGGGCAGCATAGGCTTTTCGCGGGCATGAATGGCTATTTTCGCCCCAAGTTGCGGAAGACTATTGATTCCTTTGTGTGCGACGCATGCCAGCGACACAAGGCAGATGGGCGCGGATGGGGTCATCTAGTGCCTTGGGATGTACGAGCGGCGCCGTGGGAACAAGTGGATGTGGATATCATAGGGCCGTGGAAAATTACAACGCGAACTAATAGAACTTACGAATTTCTCGCCCTGACTTGCATCGATCGCGTCACAGGGCTTGCAGAATTAATTCGGATCGACAGTAAGGACTCGGATCACGTCGCGGATAAATTTGCGGAAGCCTGGCTAGCGAGATATCCCAGGCCTTTCTCATGCTGCCACGACAATTGTGGCGAATTCACCGGCTGGGAGTTCCAATCGCTGCTACAGTCATTCGGCATTAGGGACAAGCCGACGACGAGTCGCAATCCCACGGGTAACAGTATCTGCGAGCGGATGCATCGCCAGATTGGTGACGTGTTGCGAACACGGATCCATGAATATCCCCCACGGACGCTTGGGGACGCACAGGCGATGGTTGATGAACAACTCGCCGTTGCATCTCACTCGATTCGATCTAACGTCTCAACAGTCACAGGTTACTCACCCGGCGCACTGGCGTTCCATCGGGATATGTTTCTCGGTGTGCCTCTTGTGGCGGATCTGTTGGCGATCAGGGAAGGCCGCCAACTGAAGGTTGACAAGAATCTAATGCGTGTGAACTGGGCGCCCACGTGGTGTTTGGTCTGATAGTCGCCCAGGTTTTCTATTCCTGGCGCGTACTTGATTGCAAGAATTCGTTGTGCTTCTTGACACAACAACCAAAAATACCTCATATTCATCGCACGCGAACGCTGTCGTTTGATATTGCTTTTAACGATCCCTACGGCCGTGGTGTTGTCGCAATGGATGGGGGTGGGCGGTTGTGGGTGTCCCATCTCAGTTAATGTGAGTCGCATAATTTTTGCCTCCTGTGCATTGAGGAAGAGGGCACCCAGCTTGGCCTCCGCGGCGGATGCGGCGACGCACTTGAGAATAGTGCACAGGGAGACGATGGCGCCGTTCAGGCGGATGGGGCATCCGTCTTTGGGGAGGGAGCCGAGGAAAAAATGTCCCCCCGCTCTGCTACGTGCCTTGGGGGCCGTCAAGTATGATGCGTCGCTGTGGACGTTTAGAATCATGTCGGACGCATAGTATCTGATTTTGGCGTCGGGATTTGTTGCCATGTAGTCGAGGAACTTGTTCACTCTTTTCATCGTGTGTTTTGTTGGCTTGCTTTGTTGTCCTGCAATTTCGCTCAGCGCCACTAATATTGTCACGTCCACTGCCCTTCCATAATACAAAAAACTTCCAACGACTTGCTGCACGCGTTTCTTCTCCTTCTCGTCGAGGGGATCGCTCGTGTCCTCGGGGGGAAGGTCTTGGGCGGCCTTTCCATATCGGACAGGGCCAGGGTCGTAGGGGGTGTAGGTTTTCTTGCGGGGGGTGTGGGGGTGTCCATAGCGGGTAAGTTGTTTCAATACATAATTTGGCATGCTGATGTCGACATATCCTTTTTCGTACTTCCAGTCTAACAATATGCCGCAATACAGGGTGCCTTCCCAATCAATTTCCACCATATAATCTTCCTTGAGGGCGGCGATGAGATGGTCCAAGTGTTCTTTGCCTTAGTACTTGATGCCGAAATCATCGACTACGAGGGAGAACATGATGGGCCTCCAGATATGTTTCCAAAGGCCGGGTGTATGAGGCATTTCGTAATAGCCCTTCTTGGCAAGTCGCTTCTTGAGGAGCTTGTTGGCGAGGATGCCTGCTTGAGGTAGGCCGTACATGCCCTTTCTGATTTCCATGTAGACGTATCCGTCTTTTGCCTTTTCGTGAAGTCCATATGCGTCGGCGAATTCGTCAGGGATAAGGTCCATTGACATCTTCATGTATTCAAATCGATCCAGAGGTGTCTCGAGGTAAAAGCTTTTGATGTCGACCGTGCTGTATCTTGCTCCCGGTGTGCTGATCACGCTATTCCATAACAACTTGGTGGTGGTGAGGTCCGCGGTGCGGGTGGTGAGTTCGCCGGGGTAGTCGATGAGATTGCCGCCGACGGTGATGCGCACCCTGTTTGGGTCGTCCTTTTGGGCTCGGTAGTCGACGACGATTCTTGCGTATGTGACTTTCCTGTCTTTTGGGATTTGGGCTGTCGTGAGTAGGGGTCTATTGTACGGAAGACGGGGTCTCTTTAGTTATTGCGGGAATACAGGACACGCGGGGACGTGCCTGTTCTATCGGGGATATGACATCTGAGGAATGTCGTGGCTGTCGATGGATGGGATCCATCGACGCAAGTACTTCAAGCCGCATACGTTTTCGGGCCCGCTGAGACATATCATTCGGGCCTCGTGACCAGGTATGGCATTGGAGCGGTATTGAGCTATATGTATATTTGTCGGAGCGCGAGTGATGACGTCATCGCGCCCACTATGAGTTGAAGGTGATGGCCAGACACCCATCACTCACGACTACGGAACTAATAGATATTCAGGGGATATAAGATGGTGTGTCACGTGGTGTGTTCTGCGGATCACAAGTGTGTGCTCCGAAGAGATCGAGTACACGGCAGCTAGATTAAACTTAATCCTCACAATTTCATTCTACGAATCTGATATCTTATTCATCCTACAAAAGAAGGGATTAGCTACCTTCTCGGGACATGGGCAATGTCAGCGTGAGTTAAAAATTGAACTGTATTTGTACCTTTTTGATCGCCGTATCCTTGCGCGATGTTTCCTAACTCTTTGCACATCGCCTTTGTCCAAACTTGTTTTAGGTGTGGGTTGTTGACCAGCTTCTTGTAACTCGTGATCGTTTCCTTGGTTATTGGGTGGACAACACCACCACAGAATTCCTGGAGGTCGAAGTTTGCGTCGAAGGTAAGTTCTTGTTTTTCCATCCGCGTTGGGATTGCCCAATCTGCTGCTTCCATTCCTCGCGCTAACACTGTGTACAGTGCTTCCTGTGACACGTTCATCGGGCGGTGCAGCGCTTGGAAGGTTGGCGCGCTGTTGTTGATGCATTTGGATCGTCGAAGGGGTTTTGCGTTGCTCAATTTCGTCGATGATGGTGTGTCTTCTTGGCTAACGATGGGCACCCTCGGAGGTTGGCCTTGTTTAGGGAGTGGAATGGTGTAAATTGGCATGGGTATTTTGGGGCCTGGGAAGTCGCTGTTGCTTGCGGGATTGGTCTCTCGGTGCGGTGAGCATTTTTGTGCCGTTGTAGTTTTTCGTTGCTTTACATTCCTTCTCGGTTCCGCGTACCAAGCGTCGGAGGAGTGTGGCTGGCTTTCGGCACGCCTCGGGTGTTCCTCTTCTTCGTTTATTTTTTCGATCGGTGTATTGCTTCGTGTGTGACGTTGGTGTATCCTGGGTATATGAGGCGGATAACTGCTGGGTCAGTCGTGTCTTTGGAAGTCGTGGGATTTCCCACCTTCGGAGGTCGCTGGCTGGCCACCCTCGGTGGTCGCTGGCCGGCCACCCTCGGAGCTTCTCCATTGACGATGGCGGCAAGCTGTTTTAAGATTTTGATGTGTTTTATCTTTTCGTTCGTCGGGAGTGATAGCGATGTTTCTAATACCTTTTTTATTTCCACTGCCGCAGAAAGAGTCTGGTCGTCTTCCGATATTGTTGGCATTGCGCAGTGCGTCGGAAAAAGTTTTACGGAGCTTGCTACTCGGATGGCGCGGGTGTTGGTGATCCAATATCGGGCACATCAGTAGTGTTTCATGGCGGGACCGACGTACCATCCATCGACGGCATGCGGTGCCCACGCTGTTCGTCTGGATGGGGCGACGTATATTAAGGCCTTTGTGCCTGGCGGCGCAATGGGGTCGCGTTGTAGTCATACACGCCCTCCATTGCTTGGTACGCTGACATTGTCGGGTTGTGGCGCGAGGTCCGGAGGAGGTTTAGCGTTAATTCCGCTTGCTGGAGCAGGTAGCACCACAGTTGTAGTGGGAATTCTCGGTCGACGGTGGCGAGGCCCGCAATGAAATGGTTCTTGAATGTTTGGATGGCTCGTTCAGTGGCATTTACTTGGTGGTTGTTGGGCTCGACGAGCTGCCAGTCGCATTGTTGGCCGTGGATGAAGTCTTGGACGGCGCGCGAACACTCGTTATCAGTAACATTTAGTTTTGGTTTGAATCCTTTATCACTCAAATACTTGTAAATATCCGTGTAGGCTTCTATCATACATGTAGTTTCACGGCTCTTCATAGGGCGGACAAGGATGGCATTCGGCTCATATGCATAGCATACAAAAATGTACTGCATATTCCGCACAGAACGAATTAGGAATGGACCTGGTAGGTCTGTATAAATAACTCCATCCCTTGTGTCAGCAAGTGCTGCGTAACAAAAAAGATTCCCATCTGTCATCGTACATGCTTCTTGCGTGGGATTCATGTCACGCAGATCGAGTCGTGCGTCTTTAATAGCTTGTTGTTGGTTACCCGTGGAGCGTACACCTTTCCGTTGTAGGTGCATGTGGCCTTTATGCGTAGCTGTCGCTGGTGGCAGATGTTTTAATAAATCCTGTGTTAACCCCGGGAAATAGGTTAATTGGTTGTTCTTGATAGCTTTTAGGATGGTTGATTGTGGTGGTGAGAACATAGATTGGTGGTGATACTGTGCTAGTTGGGCCCGGCTCGTGGTGTGATATGCGCTGTGTACCGCTTCATTGGTATCGGACTTGTCACTCGTGATTGGCATCGAAAAGTCATTTTCCGCCTCTACTGTAAGTGGCATCAACCACAGTCCTGTCGCCGTGTCTTTCCGGCATTCAACTATGATCTTTCCGTTGTATTTGATATGACATGTGACGTCATTCATTATGACTTGGCATCCGGCGTTACATAATCTCACGACTGAGACCAAGGAGCGATTCGCCAATCCCGGTATAATGTGTGCGAACCGTGCGTTCTTCGGGAGAAGCGGATGTGCAATGTCGCATGTGTGACTTGACTTGATGGTTGTACCATTAGGGATGGTTACTTCCAAGGGAATTTTGGCGATGCACTTGTTGTCGCATGGTGCATCGCTAACGAGGAAACTGCTTGAAGCGCCTGAGTCTAATATCGCCCATGATAGGCGATTTTTATTGCTAAGAGTGATGGTTGGGAGTATCTTACTGGCGGCAAACGCGAAGCCTTTGTTGATGGCAGACAAAGTAGGTTGTTGGGGGAACAGGTTGGTGGGGATCGAAGTAGGCAGTGGATTGAGATTAGAGTTTTTATTTTCTTTATCACATATACTACCTAACGACGCCCCTCCATTTCACATGCTGTATCCATTTTGGTAACCCTGTTGATTGTTCCCGTTCCAGCCCCCGAAACTTTTCTGTTGCCCGCCGAAATACTGCATAGGGCCACCAAATTGCTGCTGATTCCCCTGTTTGTACCCATTTTGCTGCTGTGAGTTGCGCGTATGCCTCCCATTGTTGAGATGTTCTTTGATAGCAGGTGCTCGTCCTGCCGCACTTGGTAGAACCGTCTTGTGGGCTCCCCTCTGATTGCCGCCGCAAGTGTTTTGACGGGTCGCCGTCCAATTGTGATTGGGGCCCGGGGCCGGGCAACATCCGCTGTGGTGGTTGTCGGCAACATCGAATCCGTGCGTGTGGCAGTAGTTCCAATTTTCGAATAGTTTAATTGGGTGCTTGAGATTCGATTGTCGTTGAGGCCGCCCCTGATTTTGCTGGAATGGTTGTCCGAATTGTTGTTGCGGCGCCTTCTGTTGTTGATTCTGTTGCTGATAATTGGGATTCCAATTCTGGTTTTGTTGCTTCTGCGCTTGTGCTGGGGCCGCATACGACATTTGCATGGGTGGTGGCATTTGCATGGGCGGCAGCATCAATTGTTGTTGTGGTGGTTGCTGTTGACTCATCATCATGATCTGCTGCTGAACAAGTTGCTGTTGCTGCTGCATTTACTGCATACCGTTGTTGAGTGACTGCAGGGCTGCCGCCATTTGCACTTGTTGCTGGGACGCGACATTGGCCGCCTCGGTGTACTGTGATTCCTGGCCTGCCATGCTTGCTGCGAAGTCAGTTAATGTCTGCTTGAATTGTTGTGTTGCGTCGCCATCGTCGAGTGGATCCATGGCGGACATGCCGTACCCAAGAGATCCTGCTTCTTGCTTGACTTCTTCTCTGTCGTCCTCTCTCGCTTCGAAAAATGTTTTCAGGTACGCAAACGTTTGGTTTTGTTCCTGGCGCCAATCGAGATACGCTTGCTTGTACGCCTGCGTACGCGCAATGCATATGAGTGCTGCGTCGACGAGGTGGTTTTCAGGGATTGCCTGCCCGGCGAATACTGCGTAATTTGCTGCGTCTTGTATCTGCCGCCATAGTCGTTGTACGCCGTCCGATGGATGCCATTGCGCCGTCATGCTGTCGAAGTTCTTCTTTTGGGAGGTCGGCGTCGTACGTCCATATTTGCGGATTGCTTGGTCAAAAACCTGGAGGAATGTTGCGTTGGGGATTGCCACCACTGCTTCTCTCATGTCCATTTCGTATTCCATGTCGATTGATGCGTAAAATCGCTCGATAAGTGCCTGGTCCATCGTGTTTTCGTCGTGGTGGAGGCAAAATAAAAGACCGAACGTGTTGTCGGCTTGTTTTCGTACAGCCGCCGTCGAGTTCACCGCGTAGAAAGGTGTGTCGCCTGGGTTCCCTGCTCGTTGTGGGTACGCCTGTTGCGTGTAGAGGGCATACATTGCAGGTTGGACGGCAAGATATAGCTTCCCGAGTGGATGTCCTGGCGTGCGATGGGACTTGGCGCATTCCATGATGTGGCGTATGATATTGATGAGCATGGTGAGGTTGGGTTTGCCTTCTGTCCGCGGTTTTGCCGGAGGAAAACCCGCTCGCATAGTGGCTAGGTCGAGGCAACCCCAATTCATAGCCATGATTAAGTTAGGTGATCTTGTGCTCTTGTACGTAGTATAGTTACGGAGTTACGTAGAACTGTCGGAGGAGTCTACTGCTTGGAGTGACAACTGCTAGAATAATTGATGTTCTACGTAAATTATGAGAGCTGATCTAAGTGCAAAAATGTCCTGCTGCTGCGTGTCAGCGGGAAAGATAAGGCTGCGTCGTGCGCGCGCAGCCATGTGTAAACCATGCACGCTCGCACGACGCAGCCTTATCTTTCCCGCCAACACAGCGGCGGGACCTTTTTTGCACCAAGATCAGCTCTCATAATTTATGTAGAACATCAATTATTCAAGCAGTTCTTACGCTAAGTAGTAGCTTCATCCGACACTAGTGCGCAGATAAGTTATTCATTCAGTGAGACACCGGACCGTAGTCGATACCCTAGTATAGTCACTGGAAAGTTTGTTAGCGTAGTACATGCTGCCGTTTTTTATAGTTGATACCCTGGTATAAAACGCCGGTGGGAGAACCCCCCAACTCAGCGGCTGCACCTGATTGTCCGGCCAGCATTCTGAGCCAACGGAGAGGGGGGCGACACTACAGGAAGACCGGCATTTTGATACCAGACCTCAGTTTGAACCAGGCCTACGTAATTCTACGTAGGAATCAGATGTTCGCTACCACCGTTTTCTTTCTTCTTGATACCATGGTATACAAAACGCCGACGGAGCTCGGACCCCCCTCCTGGCCGAGGACTAAGGAGGTTGAAATGGCAGAGCTAGTCCCACAACTGCGCTAACAAGCACTCCGGTTTTTGCCGCTAACAGGGGTCCCACTAGACTACAGTTTATTTGGATAAAACACAGCCGCTGCTAAAAGGTTTTAACATCCACTATAGTACTATAGTTTTAGCGGGGACAGGTATTTATACCTAGGAATCCAGTAGTGGTCTTTATTTGAGTGACCAAACAGCCCCCAGGTACTGAGAGCAGGTTGGAGCCGCTCAAAAT
>JAZGVR010000062.1:4145-17109 GCA_037356255.1 Thalassiosira tumida | reverse complement strand
CGATAGATTGACGATGAGATTCATTTTGCATCTTGGGTGACTGTGAAACAATCCGGTCTACACAGGAAGGATTGTGAAAATAGTCAGTTTTTAACTAATTATTTGGCTTTGTGCTCACAGGCCTCGCCATCCCTCACTAACTTCTACATCATTTGTGACATAATCACTTTCCATGGTGATTACATTTTCTATTGCGAACAGCAACTTTTGTTTTAACACCTCCTTTTTTGGATATTCAGGAAGCGTCAATGAGAAAAAACAGGTGCTTGCACTGGGTAGAGGATAATCTCCATCCTCATTGACAGCTTTGGTGTCTCTCTGAATCTTGAAAGGAGCATCAAAGTCACTCTCCTTCAAAGGAAGACGATTCCTTGCCCACACAAATTGCAAGAACAGTTTCCGTTCTGATGTCGTCATCTCCCGAAGCACCTCCCAAAAGAAAGTAACAACCATATCACTTTCATCATATCCTTCATACTCCACAACTTTGCGCAAGAGTTCTACATCAATGTCTGGGTTTCCACAGATAATATCACGCAATTGCTCTCCCGTAAACATTGACAGAAGCTCAACAGGTAAGACACTTGACAAGCCTTCCACAAATGAATTCAACAATCTTCTCTGTGTTGCCAAAACCTTATCCGATGGCCAAGAAGTGGAAGAATATTCTTTATCCTGCACTCTTTTCAACGCCAGAATGTCAATTTCCTTCAAAATTTCTGAAACACCCATGTTCTCCTCTGTGAGACGCTTCCACACTACTCCTAGGGAAAGTGGCAAGTCAACAGGAATGCCATGCCTACATGCAGTACCAACTAATTTTCCCAAGTATGATAAAGCATCCTCAATCTCGCGTGAATTTTCATTCTTCCTGTGTGTTAAACTCGAGAAACTATTGAACAAGTCCCTTTCCTCATTAGACAGCAGATGCCTGGGCTCATTGAACATACTAGAGTCATTGGGTGGCAGAGCAAAAACAAACAAGTCCCTTCCCTCACCAACACCAGCTTGATTATTTGCTGATGGCTGCAAAACTCCAAGTGAGCTGTTGCAAGAAGGGTCCAGATCAGTGACTTCGTTCATTGCATCAGTGAAGACCTCTCTGTATGGGCCAGAGTAGTCATTGACACCCTCTCCAACAAGTTTCACTTTAAATGCTCGCTTTTGACCACCATGGCCCTTCGCAACAAACCCCCTTCTCAGTGTTGCCCCACTCCATCCTCGCATTTCACGCTGCAGCTGCGAAAATACGCTGTGCTTCTTCTTCATACCGCTATCAAATGACGCCATCGCTCGATGGGCCTTCAGCCTATTGACTCGTACTGTGCGTACTTCACGTGGTAACTCATACTCATCATGTGAGAGCGGTGTAGGAGTTGTGGTAGCATCCATGACACTGTCCAAGAAGAACCTTTTGGTGCTAGCAAACAAGATTTCCCTGCAGTTTCTCAACCTCGATGAAATTGACGGAGCTTGCACCCACTACATCAAACCAAGAGTAGTCAATTTGCATTGGACACAAATTAGCAAAAGAGTAGATGCCTCGAGATATAAAAAAGGGTCACAAATTATCACAGTCGCTCACCAAGCTTTTGGATTGTGAATCCCATGTTCGTCCAGCACGTTCTAATGATGTTCCATAACCTGAGAGCCCACCCAAAATTGCACTACTTTCTTGAGCTGATCTCAAAGGGAGCCATGGCAGGCCGAACCGTGCCCTTCTATTGAATGCATTCAGCATGGAAATTCGCACCATCAACGCTTTTGTAGATGGCAGCTTATGAGCCACATGCAAAAGAGACTCAGTTGCAACTTCATGAACCAATGCATCAATTGAGCTGCTAAGGTCCTTCAATTTTTCATGTTCGCTTGGATGAGATGTGCCTAACACAAGTGCACAGTCCAAAAATGAACATCCTCCCTCAGAGCTGTGCGGCAGGACATCAGCAATTCTTCCGTAAGTAGCCGCTACCAGGGAATCAGAGTTCAATTCAGTTAGCCCACCAATTACCCCGGACACCAACAATTCTTCAAACTCCTGAATACTATCAATATTCAAAGACTTGGAGAAAATATTTCTTTAGTTTAGGGTTATCTAAAGAGAAATCCTCTCCAAGTCCCTATATAGGGTGGTGCTCTATCGCACATGGGGTAGCTTCGTTGGGCTCGTTCATTCCCGCTCGCAGTCAAATTTAGACGCTAACTTTGCCCATTTAATTCTCCGGGAGGGCTGAACCAAATGACCTTATTTTGAATGAAGCGTATGCATTCAAAATAAAGTCATTTCTTTCAGCCCTCCCGGAGAATTAATTGGGCAAAGTTTGGCAATATGCCAGTTGATTTTGCTTGCTTTAGAGTCCCCATAGCGGATGTACTTCGTTTTTTAATGACGGTATACGTAGGAATTCATTCCTTTTGTTTTGGCGACAGATCGTTCGCTTTTACACACCCCAACTTTTGCCGAACGACTCGTTCGGCAAAACAATACGCAAACGGAGGAAAAACATGCGTGTAGCCTTGAAAGACCCCCCACCTCTATCTTCCCCTCAGCCCCGTAGAGTTACACGTAGGATATCATTACAATTTAAATTAAAAACGCCTTTTTGTCGAAATAACACGTTTTGGAGTTTTATCCCCCTATATACGATTTTTATTGGGGGTACCCGTAGTTACAACTCCGTCGGGACTATTATTGTCTTTTTTAAACAAATCAAGCGCTAAAGTATACAAGATCAACAGAGATCGATGATAAATATAGCACGATTCTAGTCTAAGATTGTCAAACTTTGGGTGCAATAACGGTACATACTCCGGGTCATTGCAATAGTTCCCCCATGTGGTGTTTATCGTTTTTGTGGCAGGACCTGCAACCCCCTGATCCATCTGTCTGCGCAATCACAAAAAGAACTATGATGATGAAAATCACTGCCATCTTCGTAATTGCATTCAATGCCCTCTCAGTTGGTGCCTTTGCGCCATCCAAACTATTGTTTGTTCCTTCATCAATGCCAATAATCAAACGAGGATCAATGACGAACTTGGCTCACCGCAAGAATCGAATTGCAAAATACTCGCGTTCCTCGCTTGGCCTTGCTGAGGCACTCGCTTCCAACGATTCAGAAGAAGAACAAATCCTGGTCAAGGAATACACTGCTTTGAATGAGCTGAAACGTGTTCAAAACACTATATCAAAGAACTCTATATTTGCTTTGCTTGAACCTGGTGATTTGCTAAGAGTTGCCACAAGCGTGGAAACAGTAAAAGTGAAAGTAGGTGAGGTAGTCATCAAGCAAGGAGCCAACGACCATGCCATGTTTTTTGTAGCGGAAGGCATTTTTGCCTGTTATGGAAAAAAAGAGCAAGAAGAGTTGATTTTCAAGACCTATGTTGGTAGTGGGTATTTTGGAGAGCTTGCTCTTTTCTTCTCCACTCCACGTGCACTTACGATCAGGGCTGTTTCTGATGGGACTTTGTTGAGATTGAGCCGTGAGTCTTTTGATTCTGCAGTACAGGACTCTGAAATTTCCTCCGATATTCTCGAAATACTCCTCAAGGCATATGATGAAGAAAGTGTTTGGAGAGCTCTCCCCAAACTCTCATTTGATGAGTTGCGCCAGGCCTTGATTGTGAAGAGTCGTCCTAAAAGGAGTCCCGTAAGTCTTCATTCGACGCTATCCACTTTGGCCACGGGTACTTTCATCAGTTCTGTGCTGCCATTCTTTGACCCGGGTTACAATGAAGTACTTCAAATCCCACAGATATTTGATTTAGTTGGAGGACTTACGACTGAACCTATCTTGAAGCAGCAACTATTTGCAATGTGGGCATTGGCCATAACAGGTGTAATGGGAGTATTCCGTCTCTCACCAACATCAAGGAGTAGTCGTACCGCCTTTTTCATGATATGCTCAACTCTGTCCGTGATCGCAGCATTTTTATGCTCGAGCAATGTCACAGGTGCTAGTTATTGGCTCATTGATGCGTTTGTGGCTCCTTGGAATGTGCTTATCCCCATTACTTGTGTCCTGGGAGTATCTGTCTGCTTGTGGTGCATTGATGAAGCTATTACAGGTGATATGAGAGGGCGTGACACCCTCCCTCTTATTGAGTCGCGTCTATCAGCTGCATGCTTCTATTCTGCCACGGCGTTAGTTGTTGGTGCTGGATTTGCACAGTTTGGATTTGCCCCATTGTATTCTGATAAAGCAACATTTGAGCAGTCGGTTCTTCCTTTCATTCAGGGTAACGGAATAGAAGGCACTATTTTCACTATTATGACTATCACGACGGGAGGAAATTGTTATGCAGCATTACTGGCAACACTAAAAATTGAGAAGAAGCTATCTGCTACGCAAGCTCAAATAGCATTGGTGGTAGGGAGTATTATCTTTTATTTTGATTCATGTGCTCTCCTTTTTAGCTCTCTTCAAAATCCGGATAGTTATGTCGCTTTAAATGAGGAAGGGGCAAACTATTACACTGGTCTTGGAGAACACTTTCATATTGTCGAAGGTACAAGTCTTGCTATTGTAGCAACAGCTCTCAATGCTTATTATCGAAAGTCTCGTATGGAAAAAGAAATCAAGTAATGGTAGATCTAGTCGCAGGATCAATAAGCCATTTGCGCTGGTACAAAAACTACGTAGAAAAAACACGTGCCAATTTTGGTGTTCCAGAGAAAATTAGCGCTAATTTGTGCTCCTTGAGATGAAGGAGCAGAAAACTAATTGTTGTATTTGGGGGCTCGCCCTCACATATATAGTACNGTTCAGCTTGTGACAAATGAAGACCTTCCATGTAATTTGTATACCATTCCCTTGCAGAATCTTCTGGTGCAATGTATTCATGTTGATCTGAAGAGCTATCATCCTCTTCAAAGGGCATCACTTCAACAATTAGCTCCTCTTTCCCTCCTCGAATCCGACTGCTTATCCAGCCACGCCCGACTGGTTCGTGGTCAATTAGATAACGCACAACGCCACATGAGTTAAGTCGCCTTTCGACAACTTCATTTGGTGGAATAATTGCACCACTAGGAATAGTACCTATGCTCTTAGATCCATCAAAAATTTCAAGGTCCGACCTGTGGTACAATTAAGTAAAAGATGTTGTAGACAAAGTAATCTGGTGACGAGTCGGCTTGACTAACAGTCATTACAAACAACTCACCTCACAACAGCACCCCCCACATAGACCACCTTCAATCCACCCTGTCGAGGATTGAACCGATTCAACTTGGGCAACTTTACAGAATGACCTAATCCTTCTCCAATCAATTGCAAACCACCATCAACAGCCTCACTTTCGTCCCAGAACCAAGAACGGCCACCACCTTCCATTAGGCTGCCACCCTCACTCTTCTGGGAAACAAGGCGGTAAAACAGACGACCTTGATAAGTTCCAAGTATAACCGCCTCCTCCTGTAGCTCTAAAATCCGCCCTGCACTGCGTTTAATGTCGACCCTGTCACCAGGAAGAAAAGCTTTAGATAGGCCAATGGATGCACATGCAGCAGCGCATGCAAATGGTGATGTATCTAAATAAATATCCAGGCCGTAGCTTGACAGTTTACAAGGACCACTTCCTCGTGTAGAAGTCCTAAGCCATCTTCCGCTCTTCCAGCGGGTGTACTCATGGAAAGATTCCTTGACAAACCACTGTGGCAATTTGAGTCCACCGTTCGGACCGGTTTTGGGTGTGATTGGCAGCTGTGGTCTTTCGTAAGCACACAGAATTTCATCTAATGCAAGATTATTTCTCACAATTGCAGCACCATCTACTCCATGTGACGTCATCCATTTTGATGACATTGTTACACGGTCGCCGGGATGCCGCAAACCAATGACTGGCCATAATGCTTTAGGCCTAACAGCGCCATTGGCTGGGTAGCGGCCACTCCTACCACCATCAATGCCACTTGGCGCCCCCTGATGACAAGAGACCATTATAAAACACATGAGGGGGTGACGAGTTTGTAAGGTTTTTTGGGCTATGGAGAATATGAAAACACACCTGACCAGCACCTCCACTCCCACATCCATCAGCATTAAAACCAAAGGGAGAAACATTCTCAAATGCACAACCCAAATCATTGAGAATGTGTTCACCATACTTGACACCATCAATGAAATAATTAATTCTTCCTGCGTCACAATCCAGCAACACCCCAACAGTATCACCTGCAACGCAATGGGCACCATAGACCCTTTCAGCACCTGCAGTGTACGTAGCACGGAAGTTGACAAACCCCCTGTGTGTGAAAAAAATAATACAGAAGGGTTTAGTAATGGTATCGAAATGCCTAAGGTGTCAGATGTTTATTTATTCTCACCATCCCAGCCACCGGTTCAATCTCGGTTGGCTATCAAAACCAAAGGAACTTCCTTGTGAAGGCCCAGAAGTGCTAGAAGGCTTTTCAGCGACCCCAATATACACGCTTCCAATTTCTGCTTTTTCTAACTTCACCTCCCAGTAATGAACACCTTTCGTAAACCCAACATTTCCGAACGCTACTCCCCTTCCATCTGACGTTGCACATGTCACAGACCTCTTATCTTTTGACAATGATATAGAAGAAGCATGAAAGTCAGGGTCAAAGCATATAGGTGGCGGTTGAGACGAAGAGAAAGTAAGCGAAGGTTCCAAATATGCAGAAGTTTGTTTGCTTCGAAACAGGCGCATTTCAGTGGTTACTCGGAGACTACCCCCATCCTCCTTGTTCCGCAGATTTTTTACAAGAAAACTGTTGCTTCCAAGAAGTTCATCATATGCGGACACTGAGTCATCAGAGCCAGTTGAAGCATGTGTTGGACTTATGACCATCACTGTTCCTGGAACAAAAGCAGGTTGACCGAAACGAGACTCCCACCCCGAATCCTTGGATCCATAAAGAACATGTTTCTCGGTAATCGTAATAGCGCCATCAGGAAAGAAGGTGCAATCTACACGAACACCAGCTCCAAAATCGGACCATTCCAGTATACCATCACAGCTGATATCAGTGTCCCTTGTATGACTGTTTCTCGTGGGACAATTTCGTAAGCGAAGAAGAACATTGCAGTTCCTCCTTCTTCCGAACCCATAACGGGAGGCACATTGCTCGAGTGTTTCAGGAGGTGGGTGCTTCTTCTTCACCCGCGTCTCCTTTTCATTGGAATCGACATGCATAATATCAAAGCGGCCACCATCTCCCCCATATCGATAAACTCCCTCCTTGCCTGTTAGATGCCACCTAACTCGCCGCGCCATTGCAGGAACCCCTTTCCAAGGCTCGATAGACAACACAGTGCCTAATGGTAGTTTGGATGCAACTGTTTTCTTCTTCTTCTTCTTGGAGTTGTCATTCTTTGTGTCACTCTCTTCTGGCTCGACAGTCTCTTCCTTAACTTGAGGGGGAGATGAGTTGGTGGGATCATCTTCACTTGCCGGATCGACAAAATCCGTCTCAGCTGCAATGTGTTCTGTCTCTCTTCGCTCTTCACTTGTGTGTTCTGCAGTTTTATTTTCCTCCTCGTCCTCCTCTGCCGCACGCTTCTGTTCTTCCTTTTCGAGTTTATCCTTCGAATACAAGTCTTTTCCATCCTCATTTTCAGCTTTCCAGTCAACTCCGCGCATCACAGTACAGCCTTCCCTCAAGAGTGGAGGTCCTTCTCCACCTTCCATCAAAGTGCGAACAATAGAACGAGGGGGCGTTTTCCATTCTACTTCCATAATTTCTACACTTCCTGACCAAATATCCCAGCCTGTATTGCTGATCACCCATCCCTCACTACATTCCCAGGATTTACACTCAGAGATTTCAGTTTCAGCTCTATCGTAACTGTCAGAAGGGATAAACGGGAGTGGCGTTGCAGCATCAACCTTGATTGAGCTAGGAAGCGAGGTGCCAGGGCAAAGCCTCAGAGCACGTTTCACACTGGTGAGGAGTTCTATCAATGCCTGAGAATATTTCGAACAAACAGGAACAGCAGCTCGCTCAGCCCATGTACGGCGCAACACAGTGCTCTCGAGCCTTCCTAGGTATTTTGCTATGATGGGGATGCGTGAGATAGCATGGGATAGCGCCTGGGGACATGTATTCAAAATGCCGGCTGCAGTAAAGGCACAGACCATTCTCCAGGGGGAGGATGCCGAGAGGAGGCCGAGGCACCATCCCTGAGTAAAAATTGTTAGTGCCAATGCGATAACAGATTTGATCATCATTCTTCAATGGAATTACTCACTTCAAATAAACCTGATCTCAAGGCAACATTATCGTGGTCTGAGAGTTGTTCAGCCACTGGCTCGCTGAGGAGCACTCCCGTCAAAAACGAGACAAGCCGAGCATCAGGGGCACTTCCAGCTGAATCATTGCTCTCGGAGCGCTTGCGTTCCAAATCTGTGTCATCCTCCTGCAAAAGAATCAAAAGAGAACAGTGATACAATTGATTCTAACCCTGTCGTAAATTAAAGATTGAAAAGCAAAGTCATGGGAATCTTACCTCTGATGTACCTTCATCAGCTGTATACTCTGTAACTGCAAGGAGGCGAACTGCTCTACGCACAGCAGCCAGAACAACTTGGCGGAATGAAATTGATGATGCAACAGCACTTTGAAGACTAATTCGGATGAAAGAGAGGGAACCACCAACATCACTACCAATGGCATTTTCTGAGCAAGCAGCAAAATAAAGTTAAAATTAGAAGTTAACAAACTCATAAACTAGCATGCTTTAANATGCCTGCAGGGATTGAATTCGATTTATTGTCACCGGCCGAAATCCCAAGACCAAGTGCTTCCGCAGCTACTGCCATCGCCCCTGCTTCACCAACCCAACCAGAGGATTGGAGTGAGGTACAATGCTCAAGGACTTGCCATAATCGTCTGCTGACCTCCTGTTCAGCATCATCTGCAAACGACCATGGCGTGGCCGGCAAATTTGGTAAAAAAGATGAAAGGCTGAACTGATTTGAATGGGAAACCATTGTATGCATCACTAACTTTCGGGAGTACAAGACACAGAGGGAAGCACAAGCTTCTTGCAACTCATCATCTACTTCTTTGTCAATCTTGTGATATGCATCTCGAAGAAGATTGATACTTGAGTCAAAAGACTCCGACTCGTCTTCAGGAGTTTTTGGTTTGCTTGATGTCGCTAAAATCTTGCTCAACCGAGATGAAATGTCTGATAATGTTGGATTCTCGTTTTTGATGGAGCCAGCACTGCTCTTGGAGGTTTTGAGGCTGCCACCAGACCCCCCAAAAAGACTGGGACGACTTGATCCTAAATGAACAGACGCATCAGATCCATAATACCTGTGTTGCCAGGCAAAAAGTTCGTGACCATGTTCCCCATCAGAAAAATCACATATGTATTTCTTGTTCTCGGTTGTTGGTGATTCTTCATTTCTCGAACTTTGTGTATCATTCAACACCTTTTCTTCAGCCAAAAGTACATCTCTCTCTTTCACGGCATCACGAATCGCCTCACCAATGCCACGGTATCCATCTGGTGGGGGGTATTTGAAGGGCTCTGTCCCTTCTCCGCCAAGGATAAGACGCAGTTTTTCTCGTCTAATTCATGAAAGACAAAAAGATGTGGTGTAAGTAATAGGCCGCCAAGACTGTGGAAAAATGCAAAATGATTCCAATCAAACTTACCTATTGAAACTAACACATGCATATACACCACTACAGGGGCGGAATCCTTCGCCACTAAAAGCTAGTCCCATTCCAATCTCTGCTCCTTTGCCGTTAAGAGTAAAGCTGATGCTCATGGATTCCATGTCGACAGAGCATCCAACAATATCACCCTCAGCCCACCTGCAGCCCCACTCAGTTGCAGTCGAATGCCAGCGATATCTTCTCCAACCATCAAATGCCCAGGAACTTGGGCCATCCCCACATCCATCACCACGGTCAGCTTGACAGTGACCAACAAATGATGAATCTGCCCATCCAATTTGAAGACATCCTGCTGTTTTGATCTCAGCCTCATAATACCATTTTCCGGACGTGAGGAGAACACCTTTAGTGCCAACAGAACTGAATCCTCCATTTGGCAATCCAGTAATTTCAAGTGTTTTGGGGTTAATATTTGACCGACCTGAGACAAATCGTATGGGACAGATTCCTGACCAGCCAACATTATCCCTGCAAGTTTTCGAAGTAACCTCTGGCTTCTTGTCTGCCGGCAGCTGGTCTACCTCACCTTGATCTTTCTTATCAGCAGTACTTTCCTCGTCGTCATCGTCCTCGTTATCCTCTTCTTCCTCATCCTCACTCTCCTCGTTGTCCTCTTCGTCCTCCTGACCCTCTTCGGCTGCTTCGTCCTCAGCACTTAGGCGATCTCCGTTGGTGAGAATCCAAGTTAGGGCTTCGTCAACATTATTCCTAGTTGCTGATAGCGCCTCAACGCACCAGTGTCGGGGAAATCCCATTTCGACCAGTTGTCTTATCAAATTGCTTGAACCCATTCTTGAGGCCCCAAATCCCCTCCTCCTACTGGATAAGAATGACGAAGGCCCCCTACGTTCAGAATCCTCTGCGAGTAGGCGCTCCATATCGCCACCTCTTTCAAGACAAAAATGCACTGCTGCTTCAATGTTCGTTCCCCCTACCCGGGATAGAGCTAACTCAGCCCATTGTCTGGGCAGACCAAGCTCCGCCATTTGAACAATTGCGGCCTCGCGTAGATGGGCAGCTGCAGTATCAGAAGATTCGTCATCTTCTTCCTCGTTTCGTTCTGCAGCAGCAGCCGAGGCACCTTCATCCTCTTCTCGTCTATTATTTGATGCGGCCTCACGAGAACTACTGCTTCTTGATAACCTTTCCGAACCTAAGAAGAAACCTGCCGCTGCTGAGGGTGGAGTGCGGTAGCCCTTCCTTCCTGGATTGGATGTTGGGGACACATCACTTGTCTGTTTTTCCTCCTCAAATAGAGACTTCAAACTGACAGTAGAAGTATCATTTATTGTTTTAGTTCTGGACTGAACTGCGAAGCGTACTGAGAGAAGATGCCAGACACGAGCTTCAAGGCTTGGCAGAGAACTGAGTCCTTGAAGGCTACTGGACTGAAAGCTTGCCATCAGAAGAGCATAAGCGAGAAATAATTGCAAACTGCTTGATTCATCCGTGACAAACTTATGAAGCGCCTTGGGATCGGATGTGAGAACTGTTGTAGAACGAAGACACATGGCACATTTCATAAATTCGTTTGTGTCTACTTCCATCTCAGTGAGTTCTGGGTTATCGATATGAGCCTTGATAATGGCTGAGACTGACTTCATAACATCCGGCATTGGAGTGAAGATATCCATAGTAGGCAAGTTGGTGCCATCAAGAACAAGAGGAAGTTCATCTGCAGCAGAGATATTAGCAGAGCTGACACGAACAGCTCGAATAGTCACTAGGGAAGGACCAACGGAGAAATCACTACCCATGCTAGGAGGAAGTTGAATATAGGATTTATTCGCAAGCACAATTACCTCACAAGTCCCGGCTCGTGAATCGACGCTGCTTATCACTCCAGAAAGAGAATTGTGGCGACACAGGCCAGTAACTATCTCTTCAGCACCACTCCCAGAGGAAGTAATAGATGCTGTGCCAGATGCAGAATTGCTATTACGAGATTTTGTTGACCCAGTGGTCGTCGTGGAAGGAGCTCTAACGTCAGGCTCGATTATAACAAACGCTCCAGGCTGCAGGCAGCCGGGAGCACCCCCAAAGAATGTCATAATACCACAAGAAACGGATGGCGATGAGTGCCAAGTTCCCGACACATCAATGACACTTTGATGGATAACTTCTCTCCAAGACTTCGCGAAAGTGTAGAGGTAACGAAGAAGTGAAACTGCAGCCTGAGATAGTAACACTTCATCATACGAGAGGGTTTCATAAGCACGACGCCGTGTCGCCTCTGCAACAGACCCTGCGATGTGGAAAAGCTGGTGAATAATCAATGAGTCTGCTTCCATTGACAGTAGTAGGGGCCGCAAGAGACGCAATATACGGCTGCTGAATTTCAGGGGGAGTCGGTTCAGTGGTCGCCCGCCATCTTCCTTTGAGCTGACACTTGTGCATTGATCTTCGCCCACAAGCTGCAATCCAAGTGCTGAGAACAATGAACCTGCTCTCTTCCTGATGGACTCAATAAAAGATTGTCCATTGAGGGCAACATGCAAGACATTTAGTAGCTGACCGAAGTAGGTGGCTGATGGTGATTCAGGCAAGGATATAACTGGTTTCATTGATAATGTGCCATGATTCAATAGGTATGCCAAACCCTTGGATGAATGGGCATCCTTTCCATTCAAGTTCTTTGTCAGGGGCTTACTTCCAGAGGAGCTTTTGCTAATAGCCAAGTCTGTCTGTACTGCCTCAACTACTTCACGATCTCTAATCAACCTAGTGTTCTCAACAACGAATGAAATTGTCTCCGCAATTTCATGTAGCAAATGATCCGACACAAGCTCCACCAAGTGTGGGGAGCTACCTGATCCGCGTGATAACTGAGCACATGTTGCCAAAAGGACTGAGGCTGATGTGTGGAGTAACCTTTGGTTTTCTTGCCTGCGGATTACGTTAAGGAGAACTGTCTCAGATGCAAATTCCTCATCAGCACTATTTGGGAGTTGCGCCCCATGTCTGCAGTGTGCAACTATGTTTCTCAAGCTTGGCAGCATTTTCCAGATGGTTTCCTTGTACTCATGCGGATGAAAGACGGTGTAATAGTTCGCAAGCAGTCCAAGCATTAATGAGTTTGACTTTTGATCTACAACGGTTGCAAGAATTGATCCGATTGTCCCGTAGAGTGAACGGATGCATGAATGGACACAGGCCTGGATACTGGCTGCACAGCCAGCAATGCTGGATGTCAAATGAGCAATCAAGCACTGATTGGGGTTTAGTTCAGAAGGTGTTGTCACAGCCGTTGTTGCAAGTGGACGAAGTAAGCGCGGCAATGAAACTAGAGCTGACAGATCG
>JAZGVR010000061.1:0-15933 GCA_037356255.1 Thalassiosira tumida | reverse complement strand
ACGGACTTGAACTGCCAACCCCTCTTGAGGAGGTAGATCTTTAGCCACCCTGCCACGTCCATGGCGATCTGGGTCGCCATCTCCACAATTGACGGTTGCAGGCCTGGAAAGTAGGTAATGAATCCCCCCCCCATAACCAGGAAAGAGTCCTTGGAAGACACGTACGTTTCCGCTCCAGATCTTCATCAGGATGTCTCGCACGCTGTACTCTCCTGGCAACGCGCGCGGACCGACTAGGTCGTCGACAAGTTCTACGACAATTTTCTTGTCAGGGTTTGTCAGTCCGTACAGCTGGGTGCTCCCTAGGCTCTTCTGGCATGTGCCATGGGTGATGTACATGTCTGCCATGTTCTGCTTCTCCGTCTGAGGGATTGCCTCCCCCTGAGGCACCTCCTGAAAGAATGAAGCTTGTCCAAAATACTTGTGCGTCAGGTCCCTTTTCTTGGCGTCCTTGGCTATCTGTAAGATACGACGTTCATCCCGCTTATCGTACATAAAGGTAGGCACCTTACTGAACGACGTGTCCTCCTGTACTCCCCCATCGTTGTTCTTATTTTTCCAGTTGACGAAGGGCCCCCCTTTGCCCCAATCAAGAAAACAGAAGAGTTTGGGGAACTCCCCTTGATGCATCGTCCCTCCGTACTCGAAGGGGTACTTTGCAACCAACTTCTTCTCTAGCTCAGACAATATCTTCCTTGCTTTGTCCGCATAGCACTGCATGTCCACGCCAGTGGGTCCATTTAGAAGCATCAGATTCCTGTCCGTGTGCCACGCCTGGAACTCTTTTACTTTGAAGTGGATAGAGCTCCCCCCCCTTTGAGCCGAGCTATGTCCACCTTGGCGCGTCTGATGAAATGCTCTGGGTCTCCATGAAAGCCAATGAGACACGAATTAATGATCCTCCTCTCAGCGTCCTTCCTTGCGTTCATGGTGAGAAGGTCGTTATTCTCGTGAACGAAGTATTTGTCCCAGTCAGCAAATAGCTCAGGCTTGTCGGCCCTGTCGTACACGCGCTCTCCAGATTTGATATCTTGTGGCTGCAGAAGATAGACGGCCGCATCCGTCTTGTGCCAAAGGTCCAGTGCTTTCTAAAGAATATTCTGCCAGCACTCTGACACGTCGTTGACCTGAGTGCCTCGTGCAACTATCACTGTTACTTGCACGAAGGCCGTGGTATCATACGGTGGTATAACAACCTTCTGGCGTGGAGCGGCCTCTCCGGCGCCAAAGTCTTTCCTCTTCCTGGTGGTCGCCTCCTCGCCCTCGTTGGTGTCCTTGCTGCCCTTCCTAGTTGGAATATTTTTGATCTGGTTGGATCCCCATGTAGTTTTCTTTCCCCCCGGATGCCTTGGAGCCCTTTGGTCTTGTGCCTGATGAGTTGGAACTCGACGGGGTAGACCATTGCGACCATCACCATTTGATGGGGATGGTGGTGGTGGTGGTTGCTGGTCTGTTGTTGTGTATAGTACCAATGTGTGGTGTGTAAAGCAGTGTCGGTGTTGACGGTCGCTCTCTACTTACGTACAATACCTTATTACGTATCTACATTTAGAAAATAGGCTGGGGCGCTGATTCAGGACAAATGTGGGACAAAAGGTAAAGTAAGGGATGCAAACCCCAAACCCCTTTGATAATGGAGGGAAAGTAAATTTTACAGCTCCAGTGAAATATTGTATCGAGCTGTTTCCTACGTTAACGTATCTAACTTGAAGAAACAAAGTAGCGATATTTAGCGTACGGGAATTCAAATCCTTTGACATCGGTCAATCGGGCGTGAACTCGTAGGATTCATGTAGGAATAGTACCTACACTCGATAACATTTCAAAGTGCAAGTAACGGTTCAAAGTGAATTCCCTCTCGTAACAAAATAACTGTAGAGAGGGCCTTGGAAGACCCCCCGCCAAATAATAATTCAAGGCGCCAAATAAGTCAAGCTGACTCTAATAGTATTATAAGATGCTTCCAAAGAGATGCTGTGTGATAGTGCAAGTAATACAAGATAATACAAGAGATAAGATGACGGGGGAATCACTATTCTTTTTGGCGGGATCTAGGTGTGACCTATCAGGATATCCTTACGACACCAGCTGAGCACCTGCTTGACCAGCGAAAAGGTACTCGAGTACTTTGGGGTTTTTTTAAGGCGGTCCAGTTCTTTGGTCATCACACCTGGGTACTTTGGAATTAGTATTGGCGGTCAAATTTCGGTACTCGAATCTATCATGTAAATTTACTTAGTACATCGCTCCCCCTGTCGTGGCGCAGTGGAGTGGTCACGCCATGCACTGTGGCCCGACTGGTGAGAGCGACCGTTGGTCGGGATCCTAAGGGGTTCCTGCTTAAGGTTTCACGGTAATGAGGTGGCTAACAGACTACCTTGGGGGGATTTGACCCCCCTTAGCCTCCCGAAAGGGGGGCTAAAATGCGTTCAAATACCTCGGATGGCTGCTGTCCATGGAGGATGACGTCGGGCCGGCCATCAATACGAACATTCGCAAGGCGCAAAGGAGTTGGGCCCGCCTCAGCCGTGTTCTCCGGGCTGAAAATGCCGCCCCGCGGGTTTGCGGGATGTTCTACAAGGCTATGGTTATGGCCGTTCTGCTCTTTGGCGCCGAGACGTGGTACCTCACTCCCACGGTGCTCAAACGGCTCGAGGGCTTCCACATCCGGGCCGCATACCGGATGAACCAGGATAACCGGCCAAAGAGGAGGCCGGACGGCACGTGGGCGTACCCGGCAAGCGCGGACGCACTTGACGAAGCGGGCTTGCGCCCGCTTGGCGAGTACATCCAAGTGCGCCGGGACACGATCGCGCGCTACATTGCGGAATAGCCGATCTTCGCGGAGTGTAAGGAGGGAGAACGAATGCGCGGGTCGAGCACTCACCTTTGGTGGTGGGAGCAGCCCATGGCGCTCGACGAGTGAGGATTTTTTCACTTGCCGGGGGGAAAACCCCCCCGAGGGTTCCACGGGGCGTCAGTGGGCAACAGATCGCAATTTCGGGGGGAGGAGTAGTTGGTGGAGACGACGGACGCGGTCTTTGTGGACCGTAGACGTATTTTTTTTAAAATCTAGTAAGCAAGAGCCTAGGTGTCACTGGAGCCCAGCCCGGTCTTGATAGACCTGAGTATGGGCATGGCCAGTGACACCGGAGGCCAAGTTAACAACAACAACGAGGAACCAGAGTGACAACAAGGCCAATCAGCAACAACAGCAGGTCACTTACCGTTCCACCCCAAATCACCCCAGCAGCTCCAAGGGTGGCAGTCACGAGCCCCATCATCCATGCACAAGCAGCACCAGTGTCACCCGTGCTGGTTCCAGCAACACCAGCATCACCAGTACCTACACCAACAACACCAGGACTAGGTATTTGGTTAATTATTGCGTCACCATCCTATCCAGCCATCAATACTATCAACAAAGGGCAAGTAAGACAAAGTTGTCAATGTTAAGCATCAATATCACCTCCAGCACCAGTAGACGCCCCTGTAAACAACACAAGAGCAATAAAAAAAAGCCAGTGAGCACTGCATTCATGTCCTTCAAAACAAATCAAGCCCAAAATTCTTCTCTGTCATCAAGGTCAAGGTACCTTTTTAAGTGTTCAAAGAAGTATTCAATACAGTGGTATACAAAGAGAGTGTGAAATACTGGAATATAGAGACTTAATCAAGCATCCCATGCTCAGACAAGACTGAAACCTGTTGGGTGCAAATGAATTTGGAAGGTTAGCTCAAGGAGTGGATAATAGAGTCAAAGGAACAAACACAATAAAGCTCATTCAAGAAGAACACATGCCTTTAAACCAATGATGTGATGTAACCTGTGGTAGTTTTTTTGCAAAGTGAGATCAGAAAAGTAAAAGAGCCAAACAAAACAAGATTTACAGTGGGCAGTAATCTCATCAACTAGATTTGGGGTATCAGCACAACAATGGCATAAATAGTGCCCATGATGATAATATTCAACAGCATCATCTCAGCCAAGAGCGTTTAATTCATGACAATCAATATCAAAACCCGTTATTTAGGTACTTAGGTAAATGAAAAGAAAAGAATACACAAGAATAAAAATCCACAACATACACCAGAAAATCATTAATGAATACATTCTTTAAGAACTTGTCACTCCTGACAACTGGATCTTCATTGAGATCTCCGTAGACATGTTTGCTTTACCCCAATAGCTGGTATTATTGACCAGGAGCAGTTGAAAAAGAGATTAGAGAAGAACGGGTACAAGCAAAGTAAAATTATACTAAGCTCCTGGGCTTATCAATGGCAATCAATCACCTTCATTCTCCTAGTCAATGTTTTTGGTGTTAACTATGTGGGCAGATAGCATGCAGAGCATTTGGTAGTAGCAATCAAAACAGGCTATGAATGCACAGTAGACTAGAAAGGCAATATATATCTCGGACTTATCTTGGATTGGGATTGCATCCACCAAAAAGTCCATATTTCAATGCCAGGATATATTGAATTCACTCATCAAGCTCTGACATTCAAAGCCAAAGAAAAACAAGACTCTTTATTCCCTTCGTCTCCCCCAAATATGGTAAAAAAAGGTTAATATACAAACAGTAAAAGTGAGTCCCCCTACTCAAAGACAATGTCAAATTTATCCAACGGTCCATTGGAAAATTCAACTTCATTGCCTGTGCAATCAATAGAACAAAACTCACTGTCCTAAGCAACATTGCTGTTGATCAAGCAGTCTCAATGGAGGAAATAATGAAGCACATTAAGCACTTCATTGGCTATCTAGCCTTGCAAGAAGAGCTGGTCCTAATATTGTGCCAGCAACATGATTCTCACCGGCCACAATGGCGCCAACTACCTCAACAAGGAATGCCCACAGCCATGCCAGAAGCCACTGATGCCTGTCTGAAAACACACAATTCACAGAAATCAACAGTATCATCATCAACATCACACAGAGGCAATTAAGGCAGTCATGTTGAGCACAGTAGAAGTAGAATCTAGCAGCCTCTAAAATCAACACACACAAAGCTGTCTATATGCAAAAAATTATCCAGGCCATTGGGCACATGTAACCATACACGTCACTGCAAATAGAAATTAACACGATAGAGGGGGTAATAAACAAAAAAATCCAGCCAAAACATATCAAAGTCAAAGCCATCAATATGCACTCCCATTGGTTGTGATGCCATCTGGTACAGCTTCAGTTTTCAATCTACTGGTAAAGAGGCAATAATAATTGTGAAGACTATTAATCCAAAATCCAACATCCATTGGCACATCATTATTAAAAAAATCCAAAATTGAGGCACTGCTAAAAAGGCTTATTGAACTCTGACATAGGTAAGTAAGTCAATCAATCATCACATATTGCCCCACAGTAAGTGACAATACAACTACTCTACAAGGGCGTGTTTAATGTATTCTTTCACATGGAACTATCCAGTCACGGTCCAGACAAGTTGCACCCGATGTCACACAAATCCACACGTGCTGCACCATCAGAGCGGGTTCAAGTACCACTCTAGCAGGTTTTCAGCGGTGAATGCGTCATTGCATCTCGAACGATCAAACACTTCACTGCACCCAAAAGTCTGATTGTATCGTTAACTGGAACCATTTACACCCAAAACGCAATCAATTTCAGTAGCACCCCACACATCACCCAACATACACCCAATAGTCCAAATTAACCCAATAATTCCTACAAATCATGTCACACAGTCAACATACACCCAATTCTTCAACTTGGCTCCACACAACACACAACTTACCATACAACATACAATGCTATGTACAATACACATCAACAGAGCAGTAACCACCATCCCCAGAACGAGGATGGTGCTGACGATGCTCTACCCCGTCAATTACATGGTCGTTGGGGGCGATCGGAGTCTTAAATTGAAGCTCTGCTCAATCTAAACAACCGTGGCGAACCGCGCTGCTATGCAAAGACTGTTGGCAGCTGGCTTGCTGTGGGAGCATTTTAAGCAGTATTATTTTTCTAATACAATAGTCTACAGTTAGTTTTACATTATATCAAGTGATGTAGCCCTTAACGATGATGTCCGTAGGCCGTTACACCCGTTGGATTTTCTGAAAAATCCAATAGGCGGATACGGCCGCCATCAAAGTATCGCAGCGGTTGGGGATGGTAATGTCATGGTGATGATGGCGGAGGTTGGTTGATGGTCGCTGGTTTGTCCGTCCACCGTTTGCCCGCACAAAAGTGTCATTGTATATCTATCAAAATAAAGTATTCCCACGTAGGAATGTATAGAATATCAGTGTCAAAAATCCTCAAAATGAAATATGAATTCCTATCTTAGTACACCTATGTAGAGGTGGTATTAAAAAAGACTGTGACTGCTCCTGCCGCTACCACTGATACGTTCTGACAACTCCTGCCACTGCCACAACAACAATTTTATGTGAGAAAAATAATAAGTTTTTCAATTGTGTGCTTTAGCTCCCTGCCCCCCTCTACACTTGAGGATGACGACGGGGGGGAAGCAACAACCCGTTCCGTCTGGGTGCTGCGACTGCAGGTCAAGGGGGGAGTTTGAGGTGGGGGGGGTGCCATGACGTTGAAACTCTCCACGCTGCGAGAGATGGGCGGGTGCAGCCGTGTTTGCCGCCAGATTGCCTACTAACAAAGTGCCAATAATGGTAAGTTCATCAAGCCCTTCCTCTTTTTTATTGGTCCCTATATGGGAATAAATTTCTAATCATTGAAGTGATCTTAAATCCACAGACATCTGATGCGGTCAACTTGAAGGGGCATTATGTTCAAGGGAATTCCTCGATGTGATGCACAGGGGCGCGGTGGGGGTAGGGGATACTACATTTTGAGGGGTCGTCAAGGGGACGGATGAGAGGGAACCCGAGCGCGGTCGACTGGTCGCTGGCGCTAGCGTGAGCAATAACATTCCCAGGGGATGATAACAAGAGGGAGAGTGTTCCGGGTCCCAGACTCGGCCAACGGTCATCGACACCTGGGGTCGAGAACCCACTGCATTCTTTGACACAGCAAGCAGGAGGAAAACGAGGGCTTGCCGTTGGATGGCGGGCAAGAAGACGAGGTCATTGGGGCGGAGGGCCAGGCTTTGCTGACATTTTTGGTGTTGAGAACCCCAATATGGCTACTTCAACCCACTCAGTAACACGTGCCGACTCACATTTTTTTCAGCCTCTTTGACTATTGAAATATTGTGATGTCCGAATGTAATAGTTTTGAAGGGCGCCCCCTATTTAGCCCCCTCTTCACACTTGAAATCAAGGGGGGGTCCCCCCTCGTCAACTAAAATCATCTCAGCGAGAGATACCTAATTGCAGTTCAACTACACAAGACTAAGCTAATGTAAAGTATTGTAATTAGCGCGAAGAATCTGGACAATAAGAAATTTAAATAAATAGTTATATAATCGATTTCTAGCGGAGACGGACTAAAAGACTTATTTTCAAAGTCGATTTTACTTAGATCTAAATCTTTTCGTGAAAGTGGATTTGCGTATGCACGTGCGGCGATTGTATCGTACCAAGATCCTAAAGATTTTCGCGTACATGGCGCGATTGCTGAAAAAACAGCTGCGCGTCACCAAAATCTTCTTCACACGTCAGACGTTACATAACAACCACATCGGCGGAAACGAAAAAAGGAATCGAACAGCACGACTGCGTTGTGGTGATGGACAGACAAGACGATTGCACTGTGGATCGCGGTGTCTTCATTTTTGGTGCTGGCGCCAAACGGTCATTCCGTTTTGGAGCAGCGAGCCGTGCGAAGTTGATGCACGGGTTTGCTTGTTAGCTAGTAGCTAAGCTTTTGACTTTGCGAGCGATTACGGAACAAAATTAGGGGACAGCATCAAGTACGAGACGACGGGACGCCGAGAGAGAGAGAGGGAGAGAGACGTGCAGAAGAGAACTCGGAAACAAAATTAGGGGACAGCGTCCAGTACAAGACAACGGGACGCCGAGAGAGAGAGACGTGCGGAAGAGAACTTGGACGGGACGGTCACAGGACGACGCGTTTTGACTCTTGTGGCGCCTGGAAAATAGGACGACGTCGCCGACGGCACTCGAAAACAATTTAGGACAAGATCGGGAGAACGGAGCAGCTAGTAGCTAAGAAGTTCATGCCAATGCAAACCGCCATGTCGATCAGCAACGAAAGCGACGACGGCAACGGGAAAAAGACCGCGACGCCTTCTGCGAACGAGGCCACGGCGTCCAGTGGCGGCGGACACGGCGCAGGGGCCTACGCCGCGGCAATCACTCGGGGAAACGGCGCGGGACTCTTGGTCATCGCCGGCGGGGGAAACCTTGGCGGCGGAGGCGGAAACGGACTCGGCGGATTTGGAGGTGGCGGAGTGAGTTCCTTTGGTGGAGGAGGGCTCGGCGGGGATAACGTGGGAGCGGCAAGTGCCATGGTGCCACCGACCCCGTCCCCAATGTACCAGGCAATCAGCCCGGGGATGGCAACCCCACAAACGCTGCAGCAATGGCAACAGCACCAACACATGCTGGGAGTGGGGGGACCAATGCTGACCCCGGGCGGAGTCCATATCTAGCAACCGGGGGGGATCAGGCAGGGCCTCTCGTTGAACTTCTCTGCTTCCCCAGCCGGAGGCCAAATCAATCATTCTCCCGCGCCCGCACCTATGGCGGGCATCAGGGGGGGCAGCGGTGGGGACAACGCCAACTGTGCAGACGGGGGCGCCGATGCAGATACCGCAGGAGGGCTTCGGAGGGGGCGCACTTCAGACAAACAACGCAACCCGAAAGATGGCAGCAACGTCGGGCCTTCTATGCGCGATTGAGAAGGGCCAGTCCGAGGCGCGCAACCAAGGACAGAGCAAGGGAGCGGAGACGAAGGAGTGGTTGGCGTACCAACGCACCATGACGGATTGGAGAGTCTTCAAGGAAATGGCCTTGAGCTCCTATTTGGGTACGTGGGGGGGGGGATGCCACCATCAAAACGGTATTCACCCCTTTCCGGTACAACGCTCTTGGAGCAACCGCGGACATCCAGAATAGGGAGTTTGCGTACAGAGGGGACCTGGCGGGCCAGGAGACTCCTCAGGTGCTGCCGATGCAGCCGGAAGCCCCGTGGAAACTGGGTGCGCGCGTGGTCATAAACAACACCACGGCGCTATTGGCGTTTGCAAAAGCAGCTAGCAACCAGAAGAAGCTGTGGACGCAGCCCACGACGGATAGGACGGACGAGGGGACGTGGCAGCTTCAAAAGCTGGTGCTCCTGCCCCCGGCGCTGGCAAAATTCTGCGTCGAGGAAAACCGCACCCCGGCACAATTGCTGTGGCACTTGGTGGCGCTTCTCGGAGAGAAGGGGTTGGAGCTGGAGCCGGAGGACATCGAGCTCATCAAGCAATGTTGCCTCGCGGCAGGACAGACTGACAGCGCGGGAGGCGACAGCACGGTGGCGCTGGAATTCAGAGGGGCCGCGCCATCAACGGATCCCACGTTTCGGGACCATTGCCAAGGGAGGCAGGATTTCCTGCTGGGAGCAGAGGCACCCCAGCCAGCGAAACAGGCAGCAGCGGGAACCCAGGGCTCAACATGGGGAACCCCGGGCGGCACAGACCTGGGGGTGATAGGGGACTTCATGGGAAAGTTCATGCAGGCATATGGCATCGTCCCGGGACAGCCATTGCCGACTGCCGGGAAGAATAGCAGCACGGCAGCAGCGGAGCTGGCAAAAGAAGGAAAGGCTAAGGAACTCGAGAACTTCGAGAGGGAGCTCGTGATGTGGTACTGCCTCGCAAGAAAGTGGGAGGACGTTCCGCCTATCTGGGACGAGGCAATTGAGTCAGCGAAGAATGAGTTCCGCAGGGGCCTCGTCCAACACCACCTGGCCAAGTTTAGCAAGGACTTTGAAGTCCAAGTGTACAAGGCACTCTTTTTGTCGGAGCACAGCCTGAAGGCGCTGTTTGAGAACAGGCCGGGGATGGGGAGTGTGATCCCAAAATACAAAAATTGTGGACAAAACTTTTCAATCCTGATGGTAAATCCAATCGAGGAGGAGCGAATAGAACAGGAGACGGAAAGTGAGAAGGTGATGGTGAGGACCAAGAAGAACCTCACCTTGCAGGAGACGAAGGCGTTTGACGCAATGAAGGAAGTGGCTCGCCGCCCAGTGTCTACCCTCGACCAGATGAAGCTGTCGGTCGGCACCTTGGCGGGGATTGGGTACATATTCTATGGTGAAATGCCACTGGTCCAAAATTTGATCAGCCTGTACAGGATCCTGGAAGGGTCGGAGGTGGAGCAGTCGAAAGACAGGTGGACGCCTCTCTATTGCCGCAAGGTGTCGTGGGACGTTCTGCAGGACTGCAGGTTCTACTTCTCCCAGAAACCCCGGAAGGGCTGGCTGACAAAGACGTCGGTAAAGTGGCCGGAGTCCGACCTGGAAGAGAGCTTCACCATCATTAGAAGGGGAAACAAAGTGGAAAACGAGACGTTCCCAAAGGAGTGGGAGGCGGTGTTCGACAGAATGTACGGCACGTCAGCCGGAGTCCACAAAGGCACCGCCCAACAAGGAGGCATACTGACCACGCCCCCACCATGGCAAAACACAGCACCCTAGCAGTGGCAGCAGCAGCCTCCCCAACATTGGCAGCAACCGCCAGGCCAACAATGGCAGCAGTACCAGCAACAAGGAGGGGGATTGCCATGGCGACCGCCTGCGGGATTGCAACCAGCGGGGGGAGGATCAAACCAAAATTGGGTCGCAAAAGTGGCGCACGTACATGAGGGCTTTCGAAGGCTAATGAGTCCGCTATACAAGCTTGGGCGGCACTTCACCAGCGTGCGGAAGATGCTGGAGTCGAAAGGGCTGACGATGGAGGCGCTCCTGAAGATCCCGGAGCTGTGCCACAATGGCCGGCACATGCTGTGTTGGCATTACACGCTGGGGACGTGCACCAACAAGGAGTGCAATTTTCGCGAGAGGGGACACATCCAAGGGCCCCAGTTTGCTGACAGCTGGGTGCGCAAGGTGTGCGCAGTACTCGAGCCGTGCGTACAGTCGTACCTTTCGGCTGGAGGCAACGGTGGCGGACGCGGCAAGAAGCGCGTGCCGGATGGCCCCCCGCCAAGTGAGGGCGGCGGCCCCCGTCCACGCCGATGAGGCGTGGACAATGGCGATGCCCGACGGCGCAACGAGAAGGTACGGCATCAAGGGGAAGCGCGGTCGGCGTCTGCCAAGGAGGAATGACAGGGAGGACAAGGCAGACGTAAACTGAGTAGGAAGGAGATTGGACGGAGGGCGGCGGAGAGAGTGGACGATAGGAGGGGCAGCGCCACTGCCAAGGCAGAAGCCGAGGGAGAATGGCTCGAGAGGAAGCAAAGGGAGGCAGCGACCCTGCATGCATCGAGGCTACGGCAGCGTAAGCTGCTGGACGATGGCGAAGGTAAGCGACCTAAGCGGCAACGAAAGCGGGCGCGTACTAGGGGCAAAATGAGTGCTGGCCCGGTCGTCAGCGAGGGAGCGGGACCGCCACGGTACGCCGTGGGTCAGGGTGAAGCCGCTACTCGAGGAGACGAGCCTGGGAGTTTGCCTAACCATCGGGGAGGGAAACCTGATGTGCTTGTAGGTGGTCCCCCCACTTCGGTGGGGTGCAGATCATCTAGCACTGATGGCGCTACGGTTGAGAGCAGGGGCATCTCCAGCACCACACGGGCGAGTCTCTGGGATGCCGCCCACAGAAGTGGGTCCCCGAACAGGGGCGATATGGCTCGTATTGATGCCCAGCAGGGACAGGAGGCGGAGCCTCTACACCGGCAAACAAAGCCGGTGGCATGCCGAGCCGGCGGAGAGGACCGGAGGCGAGCCTCACCCGAGGCCAGTGGCTGTGGGGGGATTCCACAAGTTCAGACCGGGGACGGCCCGGCGAACGTGACGGACCAAGGTGGAAACGACATCCAGGCCGAGCTCCCAGGTCTGAAAGATCGATTGGAGAGGGCGGCAAAGGACCCGGCCATGCAAAGGCTCCAGGCGCCGCTGTTGGCAACAGGGGCACCAGTCACGGGGGGCAACAAGGAGAAGCATCGGGTGGAAAACAAGCGCCGGCGAATCGCGGCACAGGAGGCGCAGCCTTTAAACGTGTCATATTGGAAACGGCACATGGGGCAGTTCACCATACGGGAAAGGAAGGAGGGCCCAGCTACGTACAGAGGCAGCATGTGCCCGAGCGGACTCGCGCTAGACCATCCGGCAGCGGCGGCCTTGCTCCAGTATGCCATCAGTGGTTGCCCTACCAACACAAGGGAGCCATGGACGACCAACATGATGGAAGAGGCGATCGATCGCGGCGCACATGTGTCCGCGTAGGATCCGGTGGCAAGCAAGGTGTTGTATGATGAAGTGATGGCGAAGAAGGAGGCGGGCCAGTGCAACACGGTGGTCTGGGATGATATAAAACATGATCCCCCACCAAACTCGAAAGTGTCGCCAATTGCCATGATCCCTCACAAATCGCGCCTCTTCAGAGCAATCCTTGACTTGTCGAATAGGATCTGGCGGGCGATGGGCGGACACATCCCATCGGTCAACGAAGCGTCAGAGAAGACGGCCCCGAAGGGCGCATGCGACCAACTTGGCCACGCACTGATGCGGCTGATACATGCCTTTACGGAGAGTGACGAGGATATGAAGATCTTTCTGGCAAAGTGGGATATCAAGGATGGTTTTTGGTGGTTGGACTGTGAGGAGGGCGAGCAATGGAATTTCTGTTACGTCCTCCCACAGGAGCCAGGGAACCAATAACGCTGGTGGTCCCGACGTCACTGCAAATGGGCTGGATAGAGTCGCCACCCTACTTCCGCGCCGCGTCGGAGACAGGCAGGGATGTGGCGGAGCAGTACATCGAGACTGCGATTGGATCGCTGCCAAACCACAAGTTCCTGGCTCACACGATGGGAGGCGAGGACTTGATGGAGCTGCCAGTCAAGAGTTTGAAGCAGATGGCGTATATTCTGGAAGTCTTTGTCGATGACTACATAGCTGCCACAGTGGCACAGTCTTGGGAGCATATACGGCATGTGTCGAACGCGGTTTTGCGTGGCATCCATGACGTGTTTCCAGCGGACGCCGTCGACGAGAATGATCCTATCTCCCACAAGAAGCTGAAGAGGCTCGAGGGGCAGTGGGCGCTCCAGAAGGACGTGCTGGGCTTCATGTTTGATGGAGATATAGATGGGAAGACCATCTGGTTGGATGGGAAGAAGAAGGACGACATTCTCGTGACGCTGCGCTCGTGGAAGCAAATGGGGACCAAGTCCAAGGGGATCCCGTTTGACGATTTTGAGTCCTACACGATGAAGCTGAGGCATGCTTACATATCCATCCCGACAGGAAAGGGGATCCTCTCACCCATGAATAAGATTGTGAGGAAGAGGCCCTCGTGGGTCTTCCTGCACAAGAACTGGCTGATGGCCCAAGCAGTGACGGACTCCCTGACGCTACTCCAGGCAGCAAGGCTGGCACCAACAAAATGCAAAGAGCTGGTGTTGGGGTGGCCAGACTTCGTCGGCATCAAGGATGAATTGAAGCATGGCGTTGAGGGCATTAATGTTGGGGAAAATCAGGCCTGCGTGCCAACGGTGTTTCGGATGCCATGGCCGAATGACATCAAGGCAGATGTCAACTCGGAGGACAACCCTGGGGGTCGCATCACGAACTCTGATTTGGAGCTCGCCGGCCTGTTGTTGCTGTTTTTGATTATGGAGGAGGTGTGCTCTTTGTCCTCAGCGCAGCATGTTGGACTGTTTAGTGATAACAGTCGGACAGTGCACTGGGTGCGGAAGATGGCGTCCCGGAGCTCTGAGGTGGCGGACCAGCTGATCTGCGCCTTGGCTCTGAGGATGAAACAGCGGGCGGTATCCCCGCTGACACCGCTGCACATTAGGGGCACGGAGAATGTGATCACGGATATCCCATCGCGGTCGTTTGACAGCACGCCGCAGTGGCATTGTCGTACTGATGAAGAGTTTTTGACCTTGTTCAACTCAAAATTTCCTTTGCCGCACCAGGCCTCTTGGACCGTCTTCCAACCTTCTTACGCGGTAGCTACGAAAGTGATTTCCGTGCTGCGGATGCAGGATTCTACAGCGGCCGAGTGGAGGCGACTACCCTTGGCAGGGAAGCATATTGGCGCAATTGGTGCACCTACCTCGCACCTCTGGAACTGGACCCTTACTTACAGGACGTCCCCTTCCAGTGGCGGGTCCGCCTGTTCACGGGATGGGGGGCAAGGGTCAGTGGCTTCTACGGTAGAGGACAACAGATCCAAGCTGGATCAGTATCTTCGGCGTACACGGCCGTTGGAAAGACGATCTTGCTGGCCACAAACGTAAATCCGGCCAAGGTGTGCAACTCCGACAAGATGCTCCCAAGAGTCCAGCAGATGCTGGAGGGTTGGCGAAAGGAGGACCCAGCGGTGGCGAAGAAGCTGCCGGTGGAGGCAGATGTGCCTGAGTTACTGGCGCAGGTGACACTATTGCCCGAGGCGCAGGAACTCCAGCGCGCGGTGGGGGATTTGAGCCTCTTGGCGTACTACTACTTGCTGCGCATTGGCGAGTACACAGTCAAGGCGAAGAAGGACGGCACGAAGCAGACGGAGCAATTCAAGATGAAGGATTTGAGGTTTTTCTTGAGAAGAGGGGGCAAGCTCCGGGAGCTACCGCAAACGGCGCCAGATGACCAGATAATGGCTGCATCAAGCGTGACGCTAAAGCTGGACAATCAGAAGAATGGGTGGAAGGGAGTATGTGTCAATCACGAGGCAAATGGCAACAACTACTTCTGTGCAGTGAGGGGCCTCGGCCGCAGGTACTGCTACATCCGGCGCATGTCCAAGGGGTTGGACTATGACAGGGCGTATCTTTCTGCCCACTGGAAGGGCGGCGAGCGCCGTGATGTCACGTACAAGGACATCAGGAAGGGGGTTAAGTGGGCATGCACCAGCCTGGACTACCCGTGCACACAGGGTATCCCGGTGGAGCGGGTTGACACCCATTCGCTGCGCATTGGAGGCGCAAACGCTCTGGCGCTGGCGGGCTACACGGACCGAGAGATCCAGAAGATGGGAAGGTGGCGTGGGGCCACATTCAAGGAGTATGTTAGGGAGGAGCTGCATTGCTCCTCTGAGGGCATGTCTCGAAGCATGAGGAAGTGCTTCAACTTTGTCAACGTCGCAGGCGGCGCGTATCATGATGTGACGTCAGCAACGATGCTGGAAGCTTACAACGTCAACGTCTCCGCGAGCGCGGCGTAGGGCGAGGGAGAAGAAATGTGAGGGGTGATCCCCCGTTATAGTGCGGCAACGGTGCTTTAGGTTGACGGAGAATGACAGCATCAGTATGTGCTTGACAAAGCGTCAACAACAGACCACCCGCGGAGCAGCGGGACTGTGAGAGGTCACACCTTGTTTCCCTTCGGTTCCACACATTTCAAGTTTTAGAAGAGGTCACCAACACGGAGAAGAGACGGAGCGTGAGAGCGCACGATGATGTTTGCAAGAGGGCCTCCTGTTTGCCCGTATGGTATAGCGTCCAAGCAGGACGCCCTCTGCGTGGTGGGGTCCGAATCATCCCTTGCACAGATGGCACGACACGAGTATCTAACCGGTGGGCAGCTTTTGCTGCACAAGGGGAGCTGGGTTTGGCACTAGAGTGTAAACCCAGCGCAGTTTCGGCACCACACAACCATCTCTTTAGTTTGCTCCTTTCTCTCTCTCCACATGTACCCAACTTGTGCATGGTGTCGAAGAGTGAAGAACCAAGGTCCAGTCCACTGACTTGATTGTGGTGATGGATAGACGAGACGATCGCACTGTGGATCGCAGTGTCTTCATTTTTGGTGCTGCCGCCAAACGGTCATTCCGTTTTGGAGCAGCGAGCCGTGCGAAGTTGATGCACGGG
>JAZGVR010000060.1:0-16020 GCA_037356255.1 Thalassiosira tumida | reverse complement strand
AGATGGTCCGCATGCTCCTGGCCTACGTACTTAACCCCAAAATCATCAACTACTAAGGAAAAACAGATGGGGTGCCACTTGTGTGTCCACAGGCCTACTGTCACATCGCTTTGCGTGTAGCCATGTTTGGCGAGTCTCTTGATGAGCAATTTTTAGGCTAATAGGCCTGCTTGCGGTAGCCCATACACACCCTTACGTACTTCGATGTATATATAGCCATTTGGTTCAACTTTGTCTCAAAGGTTGTATCCTCGATGACGTCATCAGAGAACATGTCTAATTTCATGCGCATGTACTCGTATCTATACATTGGGGTGTTAAGGTAGAAGTTGCTAATATCAATCGTCATGATTTCCCCCCCTGGGGTAGCAATTACACTATTGAGTAAAAGTTTGATAGTGAGAAGCTCTGCGGTTAGTGTGCCGCAATCAAAAGGACAATTAGTTCTATCACCCCCATACATAAGCGCGTGCGTTCTTTTTCATTCTTCTGATCACAATAATTACAAACTATTCGTGCATACGTCACATCTCTCTACCTATCTTGGGGTATCTCATCCTGCTTGACAAAGAACATGGTATTAGTACCTTTTTCCTTGGAAATTCTTCCAAGCATACCCTGCGCGAGTCTACCTACTTCATTACCAAATGAATTTCCCCAAATCTTCTTGTACTTAGGATTTTTCATCAAGTGCTGGTACTCCATGAGTTCGCCGGTGTCATCGTCCAAAACAGCTGCTGCCATTTTGCTCAAGAACTTCTTGGGAAATTTTCTTGAGGCGGTGCTTCTTGGAGTTAGGAGATAGCCCGTTCCAGAGATATACAGCACGGTCATTAAGACTTCTTGTGTGACAGTACGCTATCCCGATCCCACATGTGATCGCGTGTTGGCTACTGGCGTGTCCGGTTCAGATGGTGTCTCTTGGAGATCCTCATCGTTGAGACATATGTCTTTATCCTCATTGGTGTCAGCTGCCACTCTTTGAGATTGCGCTGCTTCTGTCCGCACCCTCTGCGCAAGAATCTTGTCAATCTGGTGGATCTTGGCCTTGGCGTTAAGTACTTTGATGAACTTATCCACCATTTCCTTGTCTTACTGCGACTGAGGGATGTCTCCTTCGAGAGATTATTGAAGATCTTTCGTTCCCCTCAGAATTGCGTCCGCCGTAGTAATCGTAGGCATGGTCAGGTACTTGTGTGTAAATTAATATGCTATTATTACTTGAAGAAGATAGTGTTCCCTGCTCTGATGCTTCACGTCTTGGTGATTCAACACCTGAGGTATCGCTAGTGTTCTAAAGAACTACCCAGGTACCAACCTGATACCGCGCGCATGCCCCAACTTGCCCGCGTCAATGGCTTCACATGGTACTCCACCGCTTTACCTAAAGGGTCAAGAGGGTGGGCGTTGAAGTCATACCCACCACAATAATGAGCGCACGTCGAGGCTGTGGGTACCGTACGGGACTACCACAGTAAGTTCAACTGTATCTCCATCTGCGGGATTAGCAAATTCCACAAATGCATTGGGAAATTTGGATTGTAACCGCATGGGACCAAAATGACGTGGCTTTTAGCGGTTTGAATCACTTTTTCCGCAATGTTTCTCCAATAATTATCTGACGCGATCAGTTCATACGTCATCTCATTAACCCTGATGGCCTCCTTGAACTCCTTACAGCACTCATTATTGAGCACATGTTTTTTTGGGTTAATCCCACAGGCCTTTAATCTATCTATCATGATCTGGTAGGTCTTAACAAGTTGAGACGCGTGACGAGTTTTTGTGGATTCCATACTTATGTAGGAACTGTCCATATTGATGAGCACCATGATATACTAGTAGCTCCTACTAGACCGTACGGGGAATTTGCCTGTCTGATCGCTGTAGATTTTGTCCTTCATCCTATCTAGGATTTTGGCCTGCATCTCATCCTTTAAATCAAATGTACACATAAACACGTCTTGGTCCTTTGCATCAGCTATGACTGGGGGGCCGTCGGTGCTCATGGCATTGTCGCCGTCATCGTTCTGCCTACACTTTGCAGGCTTGGTTGTTGATTGGTAGCCCTGCCATTGGTTCCTCACATGGCGCTTTTGTGTTTCCTCTGATTCAGGAAAATGGGCGCCCACATTTTTTGGGTTTAGCCAAGGTCACGAGGTATAATTACCATTTTTGACAGCACCATGCCAAGTTGCCTCCGCAGAAAATCCTGCCGCGGCATGCAGGTAACGGATCACCTCCGGCTTTGTCCGCAACTGGTACACGTTGGCGATCCTCTCGCTGGGGGCGGGGGGGAAAGGTGAGTACATTTTTTTTCTGTGCGTCACAGCTCGTCAGGTAGGTTCCCGGTGTCCGATTGGTCATTTGACCAAAATCAGGCGTGGGAGCTTGCTTGACAAGCGGAATGCGCCAGATAGTGGAGACTTTGTCTCTCCACCTTTTTAGGACGAGGGGCTTGGGGGCCGTGAACTTCGTTGTTTGCGCGTTGTAGATCCAGACCTCCTCCTCGTCGAACACAGAAAAGTATCCCGCGTCGCACATCTTGCTGGTGCTCGCGAGCGGGTCGAGGGTGATGTCCGGCACTATGTTGAACGTTCTCGTCGGCTCTTTGAGTTCATGCTCCATGCGTCCTTCCTCGGTGGCGTTGACCTGCTGTCCTTTTGCGGTGCTGAAGACCGTGTTGGACGGCTCGCCTGTCAGCTCCAGGCTGCATCCGTACTTACCAACGTTGGACATCGCGCCGGTGTCGACCACGGCAGAGGGGATAGACCCGTTCATCACGCCGCGTCCTGTCTCCTCGTTGATGTCGACGATCTTGGGGGTCTCAAGGTGGCTGAGCCAATCGTTGCTTTCGGGGTCGACCACGTGGTTGTACCACTTGTCGAAGGTTGGGCCGTTGTTGCGGAGGTTGCCGTACCACTCATCATGAATGGTGGTGCCGATCTCCTTGATTGCCGCCATGATATCAATCACGCCTTGGTTAGCAATGTGCGCCTCCGCCTCCTAGGTTGCAAATAGTTCACTTGCTGCTTGCAGGCGCTCTTGCCTGTTGTTTACCTTGCGGGCTTGTTTTGTAATTATCCGGACTCGTTTGCTCTTGGGTTAGACGGGGGGTCGTTTGACTTCTCTTTGGCAGCAGCAAATGAACTTGCCCAATGGAGATGCTCGCTGCTCGTAGATGGTCTTGCTATGTTGTTCTGCTGAGACACGTCGTCGCAGGCAGCAAAGGGACTTTCCCGAATGCGATACTGAACTGTGTGAGTGGTGGATTCCCGCATAATCCCTCTTGTTTCACCCTCAACTGTCTTGTTTGGGAGATTTGTTGCCGTGCTGGAGGTTTTTGCATCTTACAGCTCTGCTGCTATTATCTGTTGCTCTTTGACCTGAGCATCTGGTGGGGAAAGAAATTTGTTTGCAATTGGGGGCACCATGTTTTTGAATATTTTACAGTGCCGCCCTCCTTTAACTCATTTTCATTTTTCCCCGGCTCATCCTATTCCAGGGCGGCCAGTTGGGCTCGGAGGTCGGCTTTCTTCTCGGCTAAGGTTGGTTACGACTTATTTTGCCTTTTTGACTCTTTGATGCGTTTTTTGAACTCAGCGTTCTTGACTTGCCACGTTGCTGGATCCTTGTCGTACATCCTCGATCGTTTCCATGCCGTTATGTGCCGCAGCTGCCACTTGTTGTTCATGTTGATTGCTTTCCAATTGATGCGCGCTTGACCGCCGTCCACTTGCTTGTATTTCAAGTCGTAAGTGGGCCGTTTTGCGTAGTTGCCGCCGCCGTCGCCACCACCACTGCCGCCTCTCTCACGATCCCTCTTTGATTTGCGATTGTGATTGTAGGTGTTGCCGTCGTCGCTTGCCTTGCCGGTCGACATCGTTGTCAAAATTTCAATTAGTTTGCCAATCTGCCTGTCCTTTGTGCGCATCTGTTTGTCCCTTGCTTTGTCCCTCGCGTCCATCCTGGCAATAATGTGTGCCATCTGGTCGTCCTTGGATGTCGCCGCGCACTTCATCTCTTGAATGCGCTCCTTGTTTGCCAAGGTAGCTTCTGCAAAGCTGTCTAGGTACACCTGGACCCTCTCGTTGTTGCTGATCTCGAAGTTGTCGCGCTGCTCCGGTACAATGTCGAGCGCACGTTGTTCACGTGTATGGCGTGCGCTTTCAAAGCGTGCCTTCTTTGTCGTGCCACCAACCACACTCGTGTAGATGTCTTTCTTGTCGGCGAGGAGTTCAAAGTAAGATGTTGCGCCTTTGAATGTCTTGTATGCCCAATTTTCCTACTCAATAATATCTGGTTTGTCAAATATGCAACTGTCGATCATCTGTTCGACACAAAATTGCGTCTTTGCATCGTTGTTGATATTGATATTGCCTGACTTGAGGTGGATTTGCTCCTTCCTTAAGTGTTTGCCAAACTTGCTGATGTGCATGATTTGGTCCCATGATTCGTAAAACTCCTTGCGCATCTTCTTGGGCGTCTTGGTGTCCATGCGGCACCATCTCTTGTCCAGGTGGGCGAAGTACGCGGAGATGGGTACATCTTTGTACCCTATCAGCTCGTCCTCGAGTTGTTCATAGTATTGTTCGGGTAGTGCTTGGCAAATGTTTTCGCAAATGGCATCACATGCCCCGAATCTTGCATAGATTGTCGTTTTATACATGTTATATTTTAACCGGTTTTTCTCTTTTTCTCAGTTTTCCATTTCTTTTTGATTCTTGGAGAGATTTCGGGAGGTTCTTCTTTATCTGGGTCTGTGTAAACCTTGCCTGATAATGTTCGGTAGGCTTGACCTCCTCTAGTCTCAGCTAGAAGGCCATACCTGCTTGCCCAGTCAAAACCTGGGACACTCACTCCAACTAAGATTTTTCCGACTTCAACGAGAAGGTTATCTTTGTGCCTCCTGATAGGTTGCTCGTCAATTTTGGTGAAGGTTTTCTTGATGATGGCACCGTAGGTTGGTTGCCTGGCGTTTACGCCATTGGAAGGAGTCATGCCTTTCTATTTTTGGTGATCCCTGTCTTGTTCTTGGTGGTCCTTGTCTTTTTTACTTACTGATAAATTTGTACAGCAATGTTAGACATTGCTAGGTAGGTATAGTTTGTAGTTAGATACTTTATGTTGGGAGACCATGACAATAGATCTTCTCAGTACCTACGGTACCTTAAGTACCTAGAGATGAAGGAACGAGGACAGACAAGAATACCAAGTAAATGAGCTTGGTTATGTAGCAATGTCCTACGTACGTAGGCTACGTAGGACTAGTTCGATGGCTAGGGATAGCTCGAGCGTAGAAATGATACATTGGTTAGAGTGGGCCGTTGGTTAGTATCAGTGCACTTAATTCCAATAATTTACTTTGTACCAGGAATTTAAGTGATAATCGAAGCTATGCGCGGAGTTACAGGTAGGCAAGATTGATCCTCGACATTATTGGAGTTAAGGGGTAATTAACCATGGCATGGATACGAGTTGGCCAGGATGGCAGGAGTGGGACTCCAGCCATCCGAACAGCTCCACCATGAAAGCAGGCACGACAAATGAAGCCTACGATAACAACCTACGATACGGACTACTACGAAGTGCTCGAGGAGTGCTACATAGATTATGAGAGTCTAGGCGAGCCGGAGCTTGCCAATACTGACACGACACCAACATGGTTTCAGATGAGATGGACGATGATAACAAAAAATACGCAATCAAGTACCAACAACTGGATCGAGAGATGCCCCGACGGCAAAGCCAACGGCGGCGAGAAGAGCAGCAGCGATATTACCGACGACGTCGGCGACGAAGATGGAAAGGACAACAATGATACAGCAACTCCCAGGAGTGGCTGCCGCAACGGAGAATCCGGCGATGCCGGCAACAACAACGAAGACGAGGACGGCAGCAAGCAAGAAGATCAGGTTCGCGTCGTGGCAACAATACGAGAAGTTCCTTGCAACGACGAAGAGCAATCGCAATGCGGCTGCGGCCGGCCACGATCCCATGGATGCCGCCGCGATCGAGAAGCCGGCAATGCAGATGGCAGCGACAAAAGCGCTGCAGACAGCGAGCGCGATTGCGTTGTTCCACCGATACAAGCAGTGGCTTGCGGCAACAGGAATGATGGGGAGCAACAACAATGCAGCCGCGGACAGACGTATTCCCAATGACCGAGGTATGAATAGAGCGGCTGCGGCCACCAGGGTAGAGACGCCGTCGATGCCGGCGGCAAAGTGCACTAGGCTGACGACAAGTATGTCGTCAAATACGCCAGCGCAGGTTGAGCGCCGGGAATCAATTCCCGGGGAGAGGCAGAATGTGGCGATTGGAGTTCGCGAGGGTGTCGATTGCACCCGATTTGAAGATTGTGTGGTTGATGGCTTGATACTCCATGAAATAGCAACGCAGCCGTCCTATGCATCGATCCTGAAGAAAGGGGGAACAGGGGCGCGCGGGTACGCGTTAGCAGCTGCGGCGCTGAGTAGCGTACCAGCCGCCTACAAGACGCCAACAAGAAATCAGGCGCCTGCGAGAAGAACCACGACAAACCCCAACAGGTTGTACATCGATAGTGCAGCCACGTATCATAGTATGTTTTGTCTACGGTACACGAAGAACGCCAGAGACGCAGGGAGAACCCTACAAGGCAATTGCAACGCAGGGGTTAAGACATGCATCAATGTTGGGGACCTAGGTGTCTTCAAGATATGGATTAATGAGGGAGGCATCGCAAACCTTCTTTCTATCCCTCAACTAGAACATGATTTCCGAGTGACATATGATACACATGGAAAGTGGATCGTGTACTCGCCACGTCGCGACAATTTGGTTTTCAAAAAAGACGTTGGCAGTCTAAAAAATATGCCTTACATCGACGTAAGTGACGTCACAAATGCATTTGCACATGTAAACGTCGAGGCTGGTCAAGACATTGAGACCATTCAGCAGAGCGAGCTTCAGACGGTTTGCATGAAAATGAAGGATTTCTCCCGCAAGGAAGTCAAGGGGGCTATCGCAGCTTGCAAGGCCCAAATAATGCTTGCACATCCACCTGCGTCCTCCATACGTAGATTTGTACCAAACCCGCGCGCTAATTCTAATAGTTGGTGGTCTAAGCAAAGGGGACGTGCAATAAGCCTCTATCCGTGTCTCTGCTTGTCTGTCTGTGTCTGTCTTTGTGTTTGTCTGTCTCTGCGTTGCTCGGCGTAGAGATATCTCTAGGGTAAAAGCATATTATGTTGATATTCTACTTTTACTATACTTTATACTGGGTTTTTGCGTGGGATTTTTACCCCAATTTTAATCTCATCATTATATACACTATAGGTAACTCTAACAACGTTTAAAAATCTTGCATAAAATGTGATACAAATGAGATCAATGTATGCGGCCTATAGTGTAAACGTCGCTCAGAAAACCTGACACATAGGTACGTAAGTAGAATAAGAGACCTAAGGGAAGAAAATATATTAAAAAATTGTCGTTAAGATCAGAGCTCGCATCCGCAGGTACAATATAGAATAAGAGAGTTGGGCGAAGATTCTGAGTTCGCATCCGCAGGTACAAAATGCAATTAAAAATAGAGTTACACAGGTTACCTTGATTCGTCCCAACTTTATTTCTAAAGAATGGTATGGTATATACCTCTGTAGCCGGATGAGCGCTATGGGATGAACACTACGGGATGAGCGCTGATAAGCGCTTGGGATGGGCGCTATGGGACGAGCGCTACGGGATTAGCGGTACGGGATGAGCGCTCCGGGATGAGGGCTATGGGATGAGCGCTACGGAATGAGCACTACGGGATGAGCGCTACGGGATGCGCGCTATGGGATGAGCTCTATGAGATGAGCGCTACGGGATGAGCGCTACAAAATGAGCGCTACAAGATGAGCGCTACGGAATGAGCGCTATGGGATCAATGTGATGAGCGCGCAAGGGGATGAGCGCTACGGGATGAGTGTGCTACGGGATGAACGCTATGGAATGAGCACTACCTGAAAACGCATGCCTCCATAACTCCGCTGGTGAGCGCCTAGCCTGCGTAGCGGCTAGTCCCTACATCAAAGCAAATAGGGGTGTCGTGGATCGCTAGTTGTCGGCGTGGGTGCTACGCTCGATTTACGTAGATACGTATTGATCGCGCGTGCTAAATCTAATAGTCGTGGTCTAAGCAAAAAGGGACGTGCATTAAGCCTCTCTCTGTCTGTCTGTCTGTGTCTGTCTCTGTGTCTGTCTATGTGTGTCTGTGTCCGTCCGCGTGGAGATATCTCTAGGGTACTGACATATTACGCCGATACTATACTTCATACTGTTTTTTTTGTTATAGCTCTTTCGCCCAGATTTGTTTTCCATTATTTCAAGTACTATAGGCCACAATAGTATAATTAAACAATTTTTCATAAAACACCATAGCATTAAAATTAAAACACGACGTCTATAGTGTTCACATTTCTCGGAGTTCGCACCCGTACTATTTCATACTGTTTTTGTTGTTGTAGGTCGGTCACTCACCCTGATTTCATTTCCATCATTTCAAGCACTATAGGCAACAATTTTCGTATTATTTCTATCGTAGTATTCTTTCTTGAAGATACCCCCGTTTCATTAAATATTCAGGGATAAGCGCTACAGTATGAGCGTTACTCCGTAAAATGCACGCATCCGTAACTTCTCGGGTGAGCGCCTAGCCCGCGTAGCGGCTAGTCTATATCAGAGCAAATAGGGATTTGAGGGTAGCCAAACATCAGCGATGCATTTTAATTTGATATACGAAGATTCATACTAACACCACGCGCTAAATCTAAGCCAAATCTGATAACGGGGGGTCTAAGCAAAGGGGACCCGCAAAAATAGTCTCTCTGTCTGGGAGTTGCGGGCCTCACTATATATTTGGCTAAAATAGATCAAAATAGAGAAAGATCGACTTGAAGAGAATGAACCGGTCATCATTTCAGCTTCTTTGTTCTCACCAAAAGTTTCTTGAGAGAAAATCAAATATTTTGCTAAAATAGATTCAACTATAGACAGCTTTAGTTGAGAGCAATACACCGGCATATTTCAAATCTCTCGTTATCGCCAACAGCTTCTTGGGACAGAAAGTGTCGATTCTTTGATCACACAAATCTGTTGGTGGATCACAGTAGTCACCAAATGATTGAGCGATCCACCAAATGATTTAGTGGATCAATCAACTGATTTTGTCGATCCACCAAATGATTTGTTAATCCACCAACATTATTTGGTGACAGTAACAAAATTCCACTTAATTCACTTACTTTGTATGCTATACAATTACTCCTCATTTCATCAACTCTAATCCTTCCGGGTCCATCAGCTGCCAACTCTCCTAAATCCGGCGCCAAAAAAGTAGAAATTCACGTGTACATCTGAATAATTGAATCGATCGGTAATCAGTTGGTTGGATGCGTCTAACAACTCTTGTAAATCCACGCTAACAAAATAATTAATGGTATACCTGTATGAATAATTGAATTGATCAACCGCCATCACATTCTTGTACGATCAATAATATCGTGGATGCAATACCTATACACCTAGCTAACTAACTAGTTGCTCGTATTGTAGTTGCTACTCATACAACAGTAGTTGCCGCTTTAGTTACACCATAAACATGATGTATGTATGTTAAGGTAGCAATGCGGGTACATAAATGTCCTATTGTATTGACTAGAGAATGATTAGTGATACCCGAAAGTATAAATAATTTGGTGGATCACCGTAGTCACCAAATTTGACCCGAATTCCACGAAAAGGGGTTTCATGGATCCACCAAATCATTTCGTGATCCGCCAAATTATTTAGTGGATCCACCAAATCATTTAGTGGATCCACCAAGCAAATGATTTGCTGATCCACAAAGTTATTTGGCGACCATTGAATATTTTGTACCTGGAGTGTCTGCAATACCGAATTGATCGCCATCAATATGATAAAATCATTTGGAACTGATTTGTATATTAATTTTAGAGATGGCAGTACCGCACCGGCTTGTTAGGAATTTTATGTCCCTCAAAACACGGGTTCGATTGCCCTTAATCTGACAAAACCAAATGGGACTGACTTGAATATCAATTATAGAGAGATAGCCAGAGGGAGGCGTGCTAGGGATGAAATCTTCATGGTTGAGAGAGAGAGAGAGAGATGTTGTTAGTTGTAGATATCATCGGGTACCATATGTACATACTTATTGTACGACTAGGCTTATCAATATAGGGGGTGGATGCTGGTACATAGGCTGGCCTGCCTACATTGGTCTCACCTCCTACCATCACTAATACTACTAGCTGCTACGCGGGCTGGGCGCTCGTCCGCGGAGTTACGGGTGCCTGTTGCCCCTACGTACGGCGTAGGTACATAGTAGCGCTCATCCCAAAACAGCCATCGCTGAACGTTCAATGAAATTGTGGTGGTCTTGTTTGTGAGTTTACACTATACGTCTTCTTTTATACTTTAATTATGATCACGCTACCATTCGGTCCCAGAGCAGGAGTCCACTTGTTTACTTCAACTTGAAGTGAGGATGGAAAATACGTATCTAGGTAGGAATCAGATTAAAAAATTCCAATTAGAATGATACCCAGTTTTATTGAAGGTTACCCAATTTCATTGAACGTTACCCAACTAGCCAGTAATGTGTCCGAAAGATTACTGATAGGACAACACACCATCCCTTCACAACTCACAGGTGCCAAATACCTATTCCAGAACTCGGATGGCCGGTACAACAATATTTGCTGCCACTATTTCAACCATCAGACGACTGTGCGTGCGTGATTTAGCCTTCAGCATTGGTTTTGCTATTTCAAATCGTGGGATCAGCAATCAGCCTCGATGGTCCATCGACGCTGCACAATGGTAATCGGTTCTTCCAATTCTTCGTCCTCGCCATTTGTTAGGTCATCGTCGTCGTCTTGCTCGAGTTTGAGTTCCCGCAGACGGGGGAGGAAAAATAACCAGCGATCGCGCGGCGGAGGATCCGGGAAGGAGCGACGCCTGCGGTGCGGGAAAGCAAAACGCGGCGCGGACTGCGCATTGCCCCCGTCGTTGCCGGATCACGACGGGAGGGAGAGGCCGGCGGGGAAGGAGGAGAGAGGGGCCGCAGCGACGCGCTCGTCGCGGACATGATGGTGGGGGAAACAGGCCCGACGGCGCCGCCGAGGACACACCTCGCGGCGGAGGCGCATCGTCTCCGGGGAAGGCTGGCGCGCGCGGTGACAGCGCCGGGAAGAAGCCGTCCGCCGCGAACAGAACGACCATCTTTGATTTTTGTTAAGAATTAAATTTAAAATTTAGGATATGGTATTCGAGTGTTAGAGACGAAATACGATCAGAATTTAAGTAATCCAAGTGGACTCCTGCTCTGAGACAGAATGGTATATAAAGCCTTCTTGACTTTTAGAATGTTACCTATTGAACATTTTGTTGGGAATTAAATCGGGATAATGATAATGAAATATTCATGGACCTCCCTCTAGAAAGAAAACAAAAATGATAAGGTGTGGTATCAGCATATTCTGTCAATACCCTAACACTATCTCTCGCGGAAACACCAAGACACAAACACAGATACACAGGAAGTTGCGGCTCTATGGGCAACCTTTTTATGGTAGTGGATTTAATTAATGATTTGTATATGTATTCCTACGTTGATAGAATACGTAGATAATGAACTAGAACTAAATCATTAATTATTTGTTCGAACTAGAATTAAATCATTAATTAATTGCTCGAAATCCCAAACTTTTTATTGTTTCCCAGTTGAATGTCAAGAAGCTGTCTTCAAATATTGATGCCCTTTATACCGATTCCCACTAAGAATCAAGAAGCTATCTTCAAAAATTGATGCCATCCCCCCATCGCTCAAATTGACGCTATCCACCCATCACTCAAATTTGAGAAGCATGGTTGTCACGAGAAAAAAATTATGTTAGTACCAAGCCTACCCACTATAGTGTACAATACCGAAACTTCTGACTTATTTTGGGACAACTGTATCTCGCGATAAGAAATTAGATAAATAAATTGATCAGCATGGTCGGACACGTCAATAACCTATACACACCTCGCAGCCGACAACCCCCGCCCGAGAGCAAAATACTTGTACAGCAGAGGAAGTCGCTCGAGACAAAAAAATGAATAAAGATGCCCAGGCGGCAGCGGCAAGATCGAAGAGGCCGTCAGCTAACTTCTTCCAACCCCGGCAGCCCGCTAAGGCAATAAGTCCCGATCGTGTATATTCTCACAATAGTGATTAACGTAGGTCTTTCTTGGGCCTTCGATGGTCCGTTAAGGGGTCTGTCATCCTGCTGGGCCGGATCCAATTCTCCGACACCGTGATCTAGTTCCGAATCTTTATCACTTCCCCATACCAAAAATTGGTGTCTAATGTGCTTTCTTCGTCCTATGAGTTTTCACCTGTCTTGTTTGTCATGACCACCGTATCATCATCACTGTGATCTTTGACGTCAGAATCATAATAATTATTTTGTGCTGTGGTTGTTGGGGGATGGGCGGTGATCGACAGTGTGTAAGATTTGATCTTGTAGCTAAATCAATCAGTACCATCATTACCCGTCGTCGCCCCTAACCGTCATGCCTGCTCCGCCCGTGGATTGGTTGACAGGATGTTTTTTTGCGCTCCCTTCTCGCCAACGTTGTGCCCCTGCGCCATATATTACTCATGGTTTTTGACGATCATATCCTTCATGATTTCCGTCCTTACGCCACACGACGGGGTATGTCCTGCTGGTGTGTCAGATGAGAATATCGAAGCCGTAACTGATACACATGTTTCAGTTGTTGAAATGTTTCGTATAATTCCTTTGGCCGGTAGCCGTGGCTTGGCTCGCCAGCTGAGCATCCCCAGCCGCTGGGGGGGGGCACTCCAAACGCTGCACGGTATCGATCATTGCGGCAAGGTTCCCCCCGCTACCCACCGCGGCCTGCTCCTTGTCCTCTGCCTCGGTAGGCTTGTCCTGCGCCACCTCTGGCGGGTGGGACGTATGCCGTCGCTGGCTGATACGCTGGGGGAGCTTGCGCCGCTGGTTGATACGCGGGGGGAGGAATGGCAGCACACGCTGCCTGGGGCACGGTTGCTGATAGTGCTAGTTGCGCCATGCCATGCTGTTGGTACGCCCCATGATAGGATGGTGGCCATGCTGGAGATGGTGGTGCTGGCATCTGCTGCGTGCCTTGAGCCATGAGTGCCATTTGTTGTTGTGTGGCGACCATTGCTTGCCTAGTGGCTGCAACTTCCGATTCGAGGACCACCATTTCCGCGCTGGTAGCTTCTGTGTTTGTATTGTGAGCATGGTGGATGTTGGTGATGGACTCATTGATTTCTTCAATACTGCCATTCCCGTCCGTGAATGCGTTCACCACACCATGATAAGGGTTGTTGCCATTAAACCTGTCGGATTGTAGGTAAAGTTCATACCCTTCCTGGAAGTGTGACTTGAAATCCGGCCAGTTTTGGTTTTCCTCTGTAAATCCATTCCATTCGAGGATGGCGGTTGGGAAAAGGCCCGTGCGTTGGATGGCCGTCAATGCTTTGTCGACCATCTGCTCAGCTGTGTACGCCGGCGGTTGCGCGGTGGATGGTACAAAACAATCTCTTCAGGCGATCACATTTTTTCGATCGGTTCGTTGGGATTCCAACCCTCGAACCAACAACGCTCCATGACCGTCTTTTTAGCTGGTGCATGCGGCCGTAGTTGGCCCGCAGAGCGTTCAGGGTGACCTTCGGGTTGTCGGTTGGACGGAAGGTTCAAACCCCCATCCCTCCACCTAGTACCCTACATAATGTGCAAGGGATGGCAACGTTGAGCGCTGTATTGGCAGCCCTCTGGATGTTTGCCTCCGAGTTGTAGCACAGCTTATTTTCTATGCAGGGCGTCAATGCAGCTCTGCTCTGCTCAGGTGTCCAATCCTCATTCATCATCAGGATCTGGCTTGGATTCGGCCAGTTTGCCCACGGGACGTTGGTTTGGAGGGCGTATACCGCGTCCTATTCGGCGAGTCCCCTATAGCCAAGATCTACTGATTGCTCGCTTGGGATGATTGTTACTTTGTCGATGAGGTCAACAACTAGTTTCAATATAACCTTCACTGGAAGATGATACCTTTAAATATAAACCTAGTTAAGGTGGTACCTTACCAAAGATATCACTAGCTTGGCGCTAGGTAATGCAATTTTTTCTTCCCTAAGTAGAGACCTGGTACATGTGAACTCACATACGGTAAATACTGTATGAAGTTTGCCAAAACTTGCTATAAAGTTCGCTCAACTCGCTACAATAAATTCGTCAGCTCGACCCCTGACCCCGACCAAACACCATGGCGGAAGAATTGCCGTTTCCGCCCCCGAGCGAGTCGTCCATCGCACAACGCCAACAAATCGAAAACAATATCGCTTGCCGATACGGCTCCCCTACTCCACTGACCATCGACCTAAATAAAAAGGTTATTCGTAACCTTCTTACCTTTTTCGCAATATTCATCTGAACGTCACACGTGCGGGCGACGATCCACCCCGACGATCCACCCTTATCGCGATCGTCACACTATCCCGTCTGTAAGAATCGTCCTTCGCGATCTTCCCTTAGCGGGTCCCCTTCCGCTGACGCTTCTTTTTGATTTCTACAGGAGCGTATCATAGCCCGTATCTGGTGATTGGTCACCCCGTCCCGGTGTAACCGCTATGACCACCTGAGTCTTTTTGTACGCTGCACCTCCTCCATCTTGCTCGCTTTCTTGCACCCTCTTCACATCCTCTTGTGATCTTTCTGTATCACTCCCTTGTGCAGCTTCTCTATCCCGCCGTCCACTATTCATCTTAAGCATTGTCAAGCTATCAAATCATGCCATAGAGGGTGCAACATCATTTTCACAAGAGATGGCAGAGGGATTGCATTTTAGGGCATTGAATGAGATTGAACGGGATGTATGACAATTTGTAATTCTCATGCTAAAAGTATATTTAATACCACTCGGTAGTATGGTTTGTCTTATATGGGGCAAAATATGGTTCTATGTAGGAATCAGTATAGCTCTATACCGAGAAATGCATGCTACATACACGTTCTCGGTTCTTTATCCTCAACATACGTAAACTAGGTAAATTAGGTACGTACATACTCTGCTGGCACCCCGATTGATAGGGTAAAAATGGGGGGCGCATCCCCTTCCCACCGTATAAGACAAACCTCACTGGATATACTACTTGCATCGCAAACCCCCACAAAATAAATAACATAACCCGCCCACACTCAGCTAAAATTTGGCCTCGAAATCAAGATTACCTGTCCCATCGAATCCCCTCCGCCGTGGTTGCCCTCCAAATTGGCCATCAGCCCGCTCTTCTGGTACTCTGCCACCCTCTTCGTGAAGAAGTTTGTCTTCCCCTACAGGCTGGAAATGTAGGGGTTGTGGCAGGAGCTGTGGTGGGGGTATATGTCCAGATAACGGCGCGGAGCAATGTCGCCAGGCGTGTCGCGTGCAAGACGCTGTCCTAACGATACCGAGAAGGTTGTGTTGCGCCTGATGCTAGTCTGTGAAACAATGTCCAATTGTGTCTGAGGACTTGTAAAATCAATCTTTGGTGCGTCAAATGTCCTAGTAGGGCGACCCCGCCATATTCTCAGGTGGTGCACTGTTGATAATCTCCTTGTGGGGGAAGGGGGAGGACCATATCCGCGACGGGTCTTAGCTGTGTGGTACACTGTGCCATCCTCAGCGGCGTGCAAGTTACACCTGCCCCGCAAGCCACAGAATGGCCCCACCCACAACAATGACCAGTCAAGTCTTCCAGACTTGCATAGATAAGCTTACATCCAGAATTGTTTACAATAAGACCCCATATTCTTTCATAGAGAGGATCTGGTTAATTTTAAGAAGGGAGTGTAAGTTTCACCTAGGTTATTAACAAGACAAGTGCAAAAATCGATGGCCAATCATACTTGTGTGCTAAATGTTCGGGCTCTCTAGTCATCAGCTAGGGTTCAG
>JAZGVR010000059.1:0-16319 GCA_037356255.1 Thalassiosira tumida | reverse complement strand
CTAATATTTGTGTTCGCGCTCTCATTTTGACCAGAAGTGTATTTTCTGTGCATTCTGTGCATTCTGCACAGTATTTGCGTTCTGCGAACAAATCCGAGCTCTTAAGAGAACTCTGTGCGCGCGCGCGTGACAGGTTTTTCGCTGGCGCGAGCGCAACTAGCAAACGCTGGCGCGCGGGCGCTCGAAGAGCTCTGCTTAGAATTTGCGCTGTGGGCTAGCTCCGAAGCCCCGATTTGGGAAGTCGTTATGCAGCAGCTTGAGCTTACGATTTACTATTACTCTTATAACACATCAATGGGTTAATATTATTAAAAATGACTTCATTTATTATAATACTACGATTTTCCACGGGGGGCTTGGGGGCAGGCTGCCCAAGAAGAAGAGTATAAGTTACTGTATTGTACACCCAAACCAGAACTTACGCGTTAGCGCTAGCAGAGCGCTCGCTCCTAGTCCTATATTAATCGAACCAGGTTTGTTCTTCGTGACCGGTGACCCCACTTATCTCCCGCCATAATTTGCCTCATAGTTCCGGAACCATAGTACCGTAGTTACTGTAGGGTAACGTAGGTACTTATCTCCCGCCATAATTCGAATTGGATTTCATGTATGTATGGTAAGTACGGTAGGTATGAACTGTGTACCTAATTAGGAACTAATAGTTAGAATCGCATGGTGATCGCTACAATCGCGCGATTTGAGTGGGACTTATTTATCGGCAAACGATCAAATGCGTTGAACGAACATGGACATGAACAGGCCTAATATTTCTGTTCGCGCTCTCATTTTGACCAGGCAGAAGTAAGTTTCTTTTCTGTGCATTCTGTGCCTTATTCTGCGCAGTATTTGGGCTCTGCGAACAAATACGAGCTCTTAAGAGAACTCTGTGCGCAAGTGCGCGCGATAGGTTTTTCGCTGGCGCGCGCACACCTAGCCAACACTGGCGCGCGCGCGCTCCGAAAAGCTCCGCTTAGCATTTGCGCTGTTGGCTAGCTCCGAAGCCCTCATTTAGGAAGTATTTATGTAGCAGCTTAAACTTATGATGCAATATTACTCTTACAACATAACAATGGGTTAATATTATAATAAAAATGACTTCATTTATTTTATACTACTACCATACAATTCTATAAGTTGTTACTGTACTGTACACCCCATAACTTACGCGTTAGCGCTAGCAGATCGCTAAGCTCCTAGTGGTATTTAATTTGTTCAGCTTTGTTTCCTTTATAAAAATACCTATTTTTACCAATACCTACATCAAGTTTATATCCCCGAATCGAATTTGGCGGGAGTGGTTGCGGGATGAGGGTTACTCCGTCGCGAGCGGCGCTAGCCGATTGAGCGTGAGCAGGAGGAGCACATGCGGGTACATACGGTCGGTCCCGATCGGCATCGCCAAGACGTACAGCCGCGACTCGCAGGAGGGCGACGATTACTCCGTCGCGAGCGGCGCTAGCGTCGTCGCCTCGCCCAGGGGATCATCCGTCCGATCCTTCCGCAGGGGAATGCCTCCCGACTCCCCGTCCGCGGCGTCCGTCGCATCGAGCATCAGGAGCGCGGGCGGCCGACGGGCCACCCTCATTGGCGCGGTCCCGGTTCGGAGCGGCCTCCCCGTCCCGTCAGTTGACCTCCTGTACGGGGCCATCGACTACGGAGGCGGGGACGACGACGACGATCTGCGGAGCCTGGCCGAGAGCACGGTCGACCTCCCGCTGCCGCCGCGGCTCAGCCTCGAGTTCCCGTCGATGACGGCGGCGTCGTCGTCGGACGAGGAGGACGCCGTGAGCTTCCTCGCCGAGGCGATGCGGAGGGTGCAGACCAACGACGACGATGACGAGGAGCCCACGGAGGGGGCGCAGGACGAAGAGGACAGGGCCAACGTCTTCCGCTGCTCCACCGGCCGGGTCGGGCGGGACCTCCTCCTGGGATCGGTCCTGGATTCGGACGACGACGAGGACGACGACACCCTGCTGTATCACGACGGGTGCACGGCCATCCAGGCGGCGTCGGACGAGACGAGTGGCACGATGACGCCATCCTCCCCGTTCGACGCTGCGCCGCCAACGCCCGATGTCGACAGAGAGACGACGACCCCATCCGCTGTCGAGAGGGCGGAGTCTCCCTTGTCGCTCGCGTCGTCGCTCCAGTTTGCCGGTGCGGCGAGCGCCAACGCGCCGTCTGTCGAGGACAACGTGCAAACGATGCCGCCCGCAGTCGACGAGGGGGCGAAGTCTCCCACGTCGTTCCTGTCATCGCTCCAATTCACCGCGGCGACGAGCGCCGCCGACACTCCGTATCCACGGGACGAGGCGCCGACAATTCCGGCCGCCATCGATCAGACCGCTGCTGAGTCTCCCAAGTCGTTCGCGTCGTCGCTCCAATTCACCGCCGATACGAGCACCGCCCCGCAGTCGCCCAGGGCGAAGCCCGCGCCCAAGTCGGCATCGAGGAATCGACGCAGCGTCCGGGACCGGGTGAGCGCCATCCAGCGTCAGATGGAGGCCCTGTCGACTGCCTCCTCGGACGATTCATCCTTGCGCTCGAGGCACGGAAATCGAAGGCATCGCCCGTCCGTGGAGAGTGGCTCCGCGATGAGCGGGTATGTGCGCACCGTTCCGATCGGCATCGCCAAGACGTACAGCCGCGACTTGCAGGAGGGCGACGATTACTCCGTCGCGAGCGGCGCTAGCCGATTGAGCGTGAGCAGGAGGAGCACATGCGGGTACATACGGTCGGTCCCGATCGGCATCGCCAAGACGTACAGCCGCGACTCGCAGGAGGGCGACGATTACTCCGTCGNAGCACATGCGGGTACATACGGTCGGTCCCGATCGGCATCGCCAAGACGTACAGCCGCGACTCGCAGGAGGGCGACGGCCGCGTCGGGATGCACGTGAGCAGATTCCTTTACAACCCCAGCTTTGATTGTGGTCGGTTCTAGGAGGAGTAGGAGGACCCCAATGCCGCCTCGTACGCGCTGAAGTACACCGGAACATTGGAGGAGTAGGAAGGGGTGCGAACCATCTAGAAATGAAATAAACATTGTGGACCACGAGAGGATACGCTCGAATTGGATTCAGGCGTGAGACTACCTGGCTGCGAGGAGTGTTGTCTAAATGTAATAATAAAATTGCTCATTTGAATGTGAAATTTAACTCGCTTTTCATTCTTTGTCGGATGCCCATGCTTGTACGCGCTGGAATACACACCGGGACGTTGGGCGGGTAAGCAGAGGAGCCATGTAGGAACGACATCGGCGTGTGGGTTATGAGGGGGCACTTGAAATAGATTCAAGCGGAAGACTGCCTGCCGGCTGCGACGGGTGCTTTCTGGGTATTATAACGAAATTGCCTGAATGGAAAATTTAATTCGGTTTTCATTCCTTATCGGTGGTCTTGTCTCATCTTATCTCTACAGCAAAGGATGGTTTTTGTCACACAATTCAGGACTGATGTCCATTGCTAGAGTGAAAATGTTGGCAAGTTGGTTTTTTGTAGTGTCGAACATCCAACACTTGCCGACATCAACATTGGTAGACAATGTATCATGTCCAGCAAATTATGATGTTGATGATCCCATGGGGAACGAGACCAAAGCTATTAAAGCTGAGAACAACAAGATCAGGACTGCCAAGGTCAATGACATTACATGCAGGGATGATACGGACAAGCCTAGGGACATCAATACGAAGGAGGAAGAGTATAATAGTGATGAGGCCAGGAACAACCAGTCCAGGGATAATGAGACCAGGGACAACAAGGCCCCAGTCAAGTGCACACACTGGACCTCGGTTCTTGCTCGGCTTCCTCTTCCCCAGGCATGTCCGGATACGCTAAACTACTGCTGCTAACTGAGAGAAACTACTGAGACAACATAAGAGACAAGATGCTTTCTGTTGGTGCTGAAAACTGTCGCGGGATTAAATCTCGAATGAGATGCCAATCCCAAAACTCCCCGGTGCCAGACATTCGTCTGCCCCACACGGCTCGACTTGTTCGAGCCACAATCGGGTGAATTTGGTAGACAGTCCCCACCATTGGGCGGTGGATGGAGGGGCACTGTATCAAGTGGGCCGCCGTCCGCCGCCAAAAGAAAGCAAATGTTCTCAATGTGATGGTAGGAAGGTTCGTGGGTGGCGGCCACGTGTTTAGGCGTTGTGGTGGCCCTCGCCACCCCGGTGTAACCAATCGTTTCCTGTGTGTAAAATGAAAAAGTGAATGTGATGTTTGGTGAGTGTGCCCCCCCTCGAGGCTCTCGTGGGCCGCTTCGTGTCAAGAGCCTATGCTCCGTCATTCTGAACTGCGTCCACGAGATCCTGTTGGACACTACTCCGGCCGTTGGTCCCCTGACCTGGCCATGCGGCTTTATGCCGCCGCAGCATAATCGGGCGTGGTGTTGTAGTCCACCTTGACGACGTCGTTGGTGACATCCACGAATGCTCCCGCCGCGATGTTGACGAACCCGAACTTCTTTTTCATGTTCGTGCTCATCCCCTTGGAGAAATTCGCGAGCTCCTCGCGAATGTACTCCTTGAAGGTTGCCCCCCTCCACCTCCCCATCTTCTGGATCTGGGTGTCGCTGTACCCTGACAGCGCCAGCGCATTGGCCCCTCCCATGCGCAGGGAGTGCGTGTCGATCCTGTCGATGGGGATCCCCTTATTGTCGGGGTAGTGGAGCTGGGTTGCGGCCCATTTTAGCGCCGTGCTCATGTCCTTATCCGACAGGTCAAGACGCTTCCCCCTGACCCAGAATGCAGACATAAATGTGTTCCAGCCCGTTGTGCCCGCGACGTGGGTTCTGATGTGCAAGAACCTGCGCACGATCGCCTTGACGGGACACAAATAAGGCTCACCGTTTGTCTCGTGGTGGACACACACATTTTTCCACCCGTTCTTTTGGTTGTCCAGTTTCAGGGTCGCGCCCGTTGCTTGCCGGATTTGCGCGTTTGTTGCACGCGCGGACAGCCGCCTCAGCCTCCCACTATTGCATCGCACGAAGAGTGCCGCGTCCCGAAGTTTGAATTGCTTTGTCTGCTTTTCAACAGTGCGGAGCTGCTTCGATGTGTACTCGCCAATGCGGAGCAGGAAGTAGTACGCGATGAGGCTCCAATCGCCCACTGCCTTTTGGAGTTCCGACGCCCCCGGCTGTTGCGCCGTTGCCGCCAGTAGTTCTGGCACGTCTGCCTCGACCAGGAGCTTCTTGGTGGTTGGTGGGTCCGCCTTTGCCCATCCGTCAAAGAGCTGCGCCACGCGCGGTACGAGCTTGGCCGACCCTGACTCCTTTACCGGGTTCACTTCGTAGTCCAGCGCGATCGTCGCGCCAACGGCAGTGATCGCTTGCGATACTGTCGAACCGCGAATTTGGCGTCCTCGGCCGTAGTATCCGGTGCGGTTTGCTGCTGCGAAACCTGTGAGGCACCGGACGCGGTGTTGGTACGGAGTGTCCTGTAGGTGAGGGTCCACTCCCAGAGGTCCGACGAAGCGTCGCCAATTTCGCCAGTGAACTTCCCGATTGCGGGTAGTCGCCGCCACTCGTCCAGCGTGGTATCCTGCATCCGCAGCACGGAAAGCACGCGCGTAAAAATTGCGGTGGATGGCCGGAACACGGTCCAGGAGCTCTGTTTTGGCAATGGAAATTTTTCATTAAACAAGGTGAGCAATTCCTCGTCGGTTTTGTATAGCCACTCCTTCTTGCTCCCAAAAGAGCGAGATGGAATGTCCGTCATGGCATTGTGATCGCCCTTGACATGCATCGGCGTGAGAGGCGATGCCTGTCTCTTTTTCAGGCGCAACGCCAGCGCCCGTAAGAGCTGTCCCGCTACAAACGAACTCTTTGCTGCCATCCTCCGAACCCACGATACAGTTGGCGAGTTGTCGCTGAACAGCCCCGCGTGGGCCCCCGGCTCTAGGTCGCACACTTCCTCCATGCACAGCCACAGCAACAACAGCCCGGCCATCTCAAGGTCCGAATTTGTGATGCGGCCCGCCGGGTTGTGCTCTGTATTCAAGTCTGCTTTTATATCCGGCGGCCACTCCGCCCGAAACACCGTTGGCACGCATGCCTTGGTGTTTCCGACGATAGTGCCCCCGACACCATGGACGGACGCGTCCTTGGTGCCCACGTACTCCGGCACGCCCATCACCAGTTCTCGACACCGTGTCGGGGCCACCGTCGATTCCCGCAACATGGTCCGACAGGCCACAATTGCGTCAAGCGCCCCCCGACAACGATGCAAATAAAAAAATGGCGGTTGCTTCCGCAAAATCGCATTCAATGGTGATAGCAAACCTTTTCCGTCCGGGATCGCCGTGAAAGCATGGCGCACTTTCGCGAGGACGGACTCAAATTCATTGAACGGGATGCCGTGGGAGGATCCTCTGCTTGCACGGATCCATCCCTTCATCACCGTTAGGAGGACGTCGCGTTTTGCGTCATCCAGCCACAATGTCTTCTCGTCGCCGTCAAAGTAGAAGCCAAGGATATCTTTTTGGATGGCCCACATGCCCTCCTCCTTCTTCAACTTCTTGAGAGAGATTGGGTCGTTGTCATCGTTGGCATCTGCAGGGAAAACGTCGTGGATCCCTGCGAGGACGCCATTTGCCACGTGGTCGAGCTGCTTGCGCGAGCAGGGCATGGCGAGGGCGATATAATCGTCCACGTACACCTCGACCATGTAGCCAAACCCCCGCTCCCTCGCTACTGCACGTGGGAGCGCTGCAATGTCCGTCCCCATGTTCGTGTAGGGTAGGAACTTGTGGTCCGGAAGTGTTCCCACCGGCGTCTCGATGTACTGGACGGCAACATCTCTCCCAGTCTCAGATGCAACAGAGAAGTACGGGGGCGATTCGATCCACCCCATCTGGAGGGAGGTTGGGACCACAAGTTTGGTAGGCTGGCCGTCCGGCTGTGGAAGGACGTAGCAAAAGTTCCACTCCTCGCCCTCTTTACAATCTAGCCGCCAGAAACCGTCCTTGATGTCCCATTTTGCCATGAAGATTTTCTCGTTGTCGTCGGCCTCGGCAAACGCATGGATGATGCGCTGTAGAGAGTGGCCAAGTTGGTCAATCGCTCCACTGGGTGCCGTTTTCGTTGTTGCCTCGTTGACCGAGGGCATCTTGTGCCCACTTTCCAGCTTCACCCCGAAAGACAAATCAAGGATTGCGCGGAACGCACGTGATTTGTGCGGGATTGCTGCCAGTGGCGACACTTTAAGTTGCCTGGGCGGGTTCTTGCGAATGTCGTCCCACAAGACTACCCGACACTGACCGCTAGCCTCCTTCTCGGCAATTTCAGCTGCAAATTGTTCCACGGCGGCTGGGTCCTTCGCAGATGCATGGTTGCCCCGCTCGATCGCCGCCTGCATTTGTTCGTGCGACCATGGCTTTCCTGTTTGCACCGGACAGCCTCCTTCTGCATATTGTAGGAGGAGGTCTGCCGCCGGGTGCTTCAGTGCCAGGTTCTTTGGGCACATGCTGCCTCTGTATTCGCTCAACCCTTCTGCGGGTGGTGGGAGCGATTTCTCGCCTTCATGCCATTGCCAATGGCTAACGTCGCCCTGTGCTTCCTGCCTCAGGATCCGTCGTCGTTTGTTTTCAACGCGGTGCTTTGACTTTGTCGCGCCAGTGACAGGTGCGCCACTGTCCAACCGAGGGGGGTCCAAGGGCAACTGTTCAATACAAACAAGAGGAGCGGCCACGGTGCTACCTTTCTTATCCCAATCCGCGGGAGCAACGCTGGTTGTTGCCCCCTTGGCGGGAGCGGCTGCGTTGCTACCTTTCTTATCCTCACAAGGTGAAGGACCAAAACAAACAAGAGGAGCGGCCGCGGTGCTACCTTTCTTAATCCCATCCGCGGGAGCAATGCTGGCTGTTGCCCCCCCGATGGGAGCGGCTGCGTTGCTACCTTTCTTATCCTCACGAGTTGAAGGACTGGCATGCCTTGGATGGTCCTCGTCATCCTCATTGGCACCACCGTCACAAACCAAAGGACCGGGATGCTCTGTTCCCCGAGCGATTGCAGCACCAAGGTCAGTAGGCCTCGCGGAGATGGGCGTGTCCGTGCGATTGTTTGCGCCAGGCGCGCCCACCCCCGTCTGTCCGTGCGACGTCTGCTCTGCCAAACAACCATCCTTTGTGCTGCCTCCCTTTACAGGGCGCTGCTCAGCACGATCGATCTGGGCCTCCAAGCTGCGTCCTTCCCCGACCCCGTCCGTCGAGCTCTTGCCAGTGCACGCTGGCCTTCGCTGGGACCGTTTTGGGCGTCCGCCACCCCTTCGCACACGCCTCCAGCCATTTGAATGGTCAGGCGCCCCCGCAGTTGACATCTGCCTGTTTGGCGTTTGCCGCGGTGACTTACCATCTCCCCCATCCAAAAGTGGCGCCGCGATCCGCAGTCCTGCCCCAGCGGGCATTCTCCCACCCCCGGCACCCGCCCGTGGCCCCCTGGCCACCTGGCGCCGCCGGCTCCTCCCTGACGCTACCGGCGTGAAGGTTCGGCCAATATCGGCCGCCGGTCCCAGCAATGCCCTCTCGGCCGTCAGCTGCTGCTCTGCCACTGTGGCCTCCTCCCCGGATGCACACCTATAACGTCGTTCCTTCCTCGTGCACCCTCCGACGTTCCCGCGCCGGCATCAGCCGGCCTTCCGGCGTCAGCCGGGCGCGCCGCCCCCCTTTGCCGGCGGTTCACTCATCATGATGGCCACCGCTGGCCGGAGGATGGAGAGGACCATGTTCACAAAATCTGGAGTGAGGTCGGCTGGTTTGAGATGGCCCTTCTCAAAGTGGCAGACTCTGCGGGTGCAGCCGATGAGGAGGTATCCCCAACATAGCTGCGTGGCTCCATTTTTCCCCATGAACCCCGCCATCTTTGGTAGGTCATTAACCGTCTTGTTTGCCTTTGCCAGAAGGTCATTTAGGTGGAACGGCCCCACCTGCTTGACGAGCGGTTCGAGCAGCCGCCGAAAGTCGGGATGGACCGTCGACCAATTTGGTGGTTTCGTTGGTGGTTTTCCTCCTCCCTTTCCTCTTCCGGCCGGCCCCGACGGCGGTGTGAGCGGCTGTACCCCACCACTCTTGTATTTCAATGGCGAATACCCCCCCGGGGGTAGCGATGGCGGTGGTGTAAGTGGTGCCGGTGGATGGCCCGGTGGCAGCCCCGGCCAAAGATTAGGCGCCTGAGGCGGGTAGTACGGGACTTGGGGGGGGGGATTGGTTTTTGCTCAAACCGCTGCTGTTGGAAAGCGTTTGCCAGCCCCCCCGTCGGTCTTACCTGGTCGTAAAGACCCGCTGCCGCCCTCCATTGGCTCGGGAAGCGACTGTCGCTGACCGCCACGTTTGTCTGGTTCGTGATGTGCGGCTTGAGCACCTCCAACGTTGACACCGGCCATGGTGTTGTGGCGCCCGGGGCGAAATCGTCCGGGTGGAGACGTACAGCGAAGAATGCACGGGAGTCCTCAAGGACCTGCCAGATGATTTTTGCACAATTTAGTGCCGAGAAGTGTTGGCGTGCTGTTACGATCCGCTTCACCTCCATCAGGTCAACCAACTCGTCCACTTTTTGGTAGTGGGAACAACTCGGCCCCCACCTGACCCATAGACCTGCCGCGTAGGTCGCCAAGCAGTTGTACATTTCGTCAAATGTCATTGGCGGGAGCCGCATGTCCTTCTGTTGGGTTGGACCGAGCAGCTTGACCCAATCGTCCACTGTCATGTTTTCCCCGGCAAGCGCCTTTGCTTCCTCCAAGACGATCTGCAAGACCCTGTCATCCGACGCTGGTGGGAGGGACAGCATTGGTGATTCCCCTGTATCACACGACGTGTATTCTGCCATATCAACCCCCGGGTTCGGCATGACATCCACAAAGCCCTTCATTGCCTTCAGCGTATAGTTTGGCGTGACAATTTTTTTGCTTCTTGCGCTCCGCCCAGGTGTCCATTCCACGTTTCAAGTCGCTGCGCTGTGTTTTCACGTTCGATGTGGCCTGCCACAAGCTCCAAATGCATGGGACCTTAGCCGGACTTCTGACCCCTGCCCAGCCTATAATGGCTGAAACGTCGTGTCCGTCAAGAAGGCGCCCCTTCTCCAGCTGCCGTGCCGGTGCTGTCGGTACTGCCCGCCGATCCGCCAGCATCCTCTGAAGGACTAGCGTTTGGTCCGCTGCCGCCCTTGCCTGCATGGCCTGTGTTGCCGCCATTCGCTCGTAGAAAGCGGCCGAGGGCCCATTGTTGCATGCTTGTTGGGCTGGTGTCTGCTGGCCCGCCGCCGACGGACATTGGCCCAACGCCTGCGCAAGCACATGTTCCTGCCACCGTTCGAACGCCGCCGTCAACGAGCAAAGACCCTCCATGGTCATGGCCAGACAACTGCTCGTTGTGCATCCTGCGGCGTGCTGGCTTGCCCCGATGGTCCATAGTTTGGCCAAATCCAAGGCCCCCTGCTCGATTGGATCGTGCTCCCGATCCTCCAAGCGTTTCAAAAACAGGAAATATTCCTCGCACGTGCGCTCCTCTTCCATGAGCCAGTCAATGTGGTCGACAGGGACCCTTAACGCGTGGGGTAGGCGTACGTCTTTGCGGGGGATTTCCAGGGGCGGCGTCCACAACTTTTCACAGTGCTCCGATACGCCGTAGTGGGCGACGAAGGCCGTGCACGACATCGCGATAGTCACGGTCTTCCACGTCCACATTTTCAATGCAGGCGTTATGACGGGCAAGGGCCGTTGCCCCGGGACCCGGTCGCCTACGAACCCGACTGCCTTCAATCGCACCTGACGGGGCTTGTCTGGCTCGTTGCCACAACGCCTGACCGTGTGAATAACGGTCAGCGCTGCCTGGCCCTTGGGGAGGTAGATGAACGCTGCCAGCCTATCATTGTGGAGGATTCCGTCCTTGAAGTCCTGGTTCGCCGGTGAGACATCCCCCGCCGTTACTTGCTCGTCCAAGGTCCTTTCAATGACTTCGGCCGTGCTGGCGGCCGGTCGCTGCCGCTGCACAGCGTCCCCCACACTCCCTGGAATGACGGCAGACCCTCCCCCATGGGACGGCGGTTGCGGTGCCTGTGCCTGCGGGACCCGCGCTGAGTTCCCCGGCCCTCCCCCACGTCGGAGTTGGGCTGGTGAACCGGACGGCACTCCTGGAGCACGCCCTTGCGACCCAGCCACTGCCCTCCCCTGGGCCCGGAGCGGGGCGAGGTCCTGCTTTTGCCGCTTCTTCCTCTCGTGCTGCGGGACTCGGCCTCCACCCCCCATGGCCTGGGCATGGTCCCTAGTCCCTGGACCACTTGGGGGCCCGCTGGTTGAACTTTTCTGTGCCCCCCCCAGCCGGGTTGCCCCGTCCTGTCTCCCATGTAGGAGAAGTTCAATTTGCTCCTGCTGGCTTGCCAGCTGCTGGAGGAGTTGGTCCTCCCTGCTCGTTTGGGTTACATATTCCGCTCCTCCCTGAGATGCCAACCCTGCCATTCCCGGTAGATCCCAAGGTGATGGCACCAGGTCCCTCTCTCGTCTCATGGTCCACAAGTCATCCGGGCCCTTTCCCCTCGCTCCCCGAGGGCTCCCCCTGCCATGCGGTGTGGCCGGGACCCTCCCGGCACGGTCCTCCACCCTGAATTCGCCCGGGGATATTAAACAATTTCCCCCCCGGCGTTCCGGGTCGTCCCGCCGTTGGGACTGAGGCCACGATTCTAACTTCGTCCGCCCTTGCCGGCTGGCTTCTGCCGCGCCCTGTTGGTCTGGTCCGATGGGATCGCTGCCGAACCTCTCCCCTCGTGCGGGGCCGAGGCCACCGAGGCCGATGTCCGGAGATTGGTCGTCGTCGTCTTCCAGTTCGTCAAATTTGTACGCCGGCATTTTTCGTGAGTCATCTTCTCCGTCGCCGCCGCCGTAACCGTCCTCGCCGAACGTTTCGCCGGTCCACGAGTCCTGTCGGCTCAGACTCTCGTCCATGGTTTATATTCCGAAACTTTGCCCCACAGCTTAACCGGCGCCGTTTCGCCGCCGTCTGCTTCCTTCCTTAACCCCCACAGGTCCGTTCCCTGGGCCTGTTAAGGCTGTGCCGATCGCGCTCCTGATTCGCTTGGTCGTCGATCAAGTTGTAGGCTTACTTCCGATTCGCTGCGCCGTCGGTCGATTTGTAGGCTTACTTCCTCGTCGTTCCGCTCCTTCTGAGCTAATTTTTACCGTCGCCGCACCGTCCGGGACCTGACCTCGGTCGTTTTTGGATCTCGTCACCGCCCGGTCGTGCCCTGAGGCCAGTATGCTCCCGATCTTTTTTTTATTTTACCGGCTATCAAGGCTTAAAAAGGCTACTAGCTATCAAAAAGAGACCTGCACCCGCATCGACCATGCTGGGCTCTCATGCTCCGAAAAGGAATGAGAGGCTCACGTCGCGAAGAGCTCGAGAAGAAAAACTGGCGGAAACGTACGTATCGTTTTCCCGCCAAAAATGAGAGGCTGGTGACTTACCGGGCGCCTGTCCATCACCCCAAACAAAGAGTCCAAGAACAAACACGGCTGAGGATGAGAAGGTCGGGTACTATATGGCTGGGGACAATGAGCCAAGGGATGACAATGTTGGAGACAAAAAGATCAGAGTCCAATAAAATCATGAACAATGAGGACGGGGTCAATGTGTACGGGAATATTATCATAGCTAGGTCTGACCCTAGAGTTGGTCCCAAACCCATGGCCTACCAAGACAATAGCACAAGTAGGGGTGAATAATCTAACAGTGGAGTTGACATTGGCTCTACTAGACAGTCTTTACCCCTAAAGTGGTTTCAATATCATGGTTAGACCATGCAGATGGGCCTGACTGTGGAGGTTGCCTTAGCTGAAAATATCCTCTACCATATACGGCTTTGATAATGTGGCCAGCCTTGTTGATGGAGGTAGTCTTTACCCAGCAACAAGCGTCTACAGTGATGGACCTTGCCATGGAGTTAGCCTTGACCACAGAAAGTCTCTACTATAGCAACAATTTTGAGATTGTAGCTAGCCAATGGATATGGGCCTGACTGTGCAGGTGGCCTAAAGTGCAGAAAGCTTCTCCTGTGGATGCAGATTCAACATTGAGGTAATCAATTAATTGAGGGTGAACCTGTCTGCCAAGACGGCTTCAATATTTTTCCAGACTTGATTCCAGAAGGAGCTTCTGGTTGTTGGACTTTAAATCACCCAAAAGTACTAATTAGTACTCACTTTCGATTGAATTCCTTTTGGTCAAAAACATGATTTTTACTATTTTCTATGTTACAGATAGTTAGACATTGGGCTTAAAAACACACGTAGCATGCAAAAATCCCCGTACAAAACAAGCTAACAAAAAGGGCAATACAGTCCATAACGAGCTCTAAATTATGTTTTTCAAGAATACTAATTAGTATCCGCCTAATTTGTGTTGTCAGGCAATGCCACGTGGATTGCATAGCATTCTGTGCATAAGGGAACCTTCTTATTGCATTTGCAAAAGGTTCTGATCTTTTTTTTGCAGTGAGAGCACTTAATTTTTGCGTAATTTGTATTTACCTTGCTCCACGAATTGGTCTCCGTTTTCCATCCACCGGTGAAGGGGGGACGAGTGCAGAGCTCGTGTACGGCCGCATCTGACCCCCGTGCACGCTTCCTGGCCCCCATGGGAGAGCTCACTGTCCTCCTATCATCCATGATATTGTTGTTTAACATTTTAATTGCCAGGGCGCGCCGGAATTCCAGTTGTGGCGTCGGAGGTTCCTTCGTCGCCCGCGCTCGGCACATCACCGCATTTGATTCCGCCACCGAGCAAATAAAAGTAAATTGTCGAGTTTGCCACCATTTGGTGTGCCACACCTGCTCCAGGCCAATAGAGTCGTGCCTGCGGTTGTTGACGTCATCAACCCAATGTTTGCTGCGGTTGTGGCGCGACAAGTACTCGGTGTAATTGTACTTCACCCACTCCCCCCCCTCCTTTTTCCGGTATGTTGTATGATCTTCGACCGGCGTCAGCAAGCCATGGGTGCTCATCATCTTGGTAACGAATTTGTCGTCTCTGGTGCAATGGATGTTGAAGGCAATCCCTTCAATATTCTGCCGGTAGGTCTTCACAAATCCGAGCGGCTTCAACTCGAAGTATTCGTCGATCAGTGCGCCGGGGACTCCCTTCGGCCAGTACTTCCGCTTCTTGATCAGTGACTGGCCGTAGACGCCAAGATCGTGCACATGCAGAATCCCAACCGTCACGCAGAACCCGCTGTCCATGGACACAACCTTGCCCGTGCCGTGGATTGGCTCCGTCATCTCCGCCATCAGGCTCGACGTCTTGGTAAACTTCCGGCCGGAGTTGGAGTTGTTCCCCTCAAATTTTGAAGGAAACGCCCACTTCCCGGACGCGAGCTTGGGGCGATCCTTGCCCTCTTGGAGTTTAATTCTCCACATGATGGGCTTCCCATCGTCACCGTCCGCAATCGAATGATACTCGTTTCCGAGAGGGTGGGGCTTCCGGGGGACCGACATAAACCCCGGGCAATGCTGATCAAGGAAGGAGTTCATCGATTCGTCGAGGCAGTTGAGCCACGAAGGATTGTAGATTGCCGCGTAATGCTCGTCGAAGGCTGCGAGCATTTGCCGGACGTCGTGGAAGCGGTCTTGAAAATCAGGCGGGACGACGTCGGTATACCGCATCGCCGCGGTGATGGCGTTGAACCGGCGAAGGGAAAGGTATTGGTGGAGGCGGAATGGCGCTCCCTCCTCCATCGAAACCGGTTTCGGTGACCACCACATTCTTCGGTCCGAGATTCCCTCGAAACATGCCATGAAGAACTGGCATCCCAACCAGACGTAGAATTCGGAAAGGGTCATGGGCGGGCCAACGATTTCTCTGTTCGTCGCTGGGAGGAGGACGTTGACAACCCATTCTTCGGGGAAGCAGAGACGAAAGAGAGCCAGCTCATCCATCTCTTTGATTGTGGCCCAGCTCTTTGTTTTCCAATTGCCCTTGCTATCGGAGACAGAAGAATCTGCCCTCCTTGGGCAGATGGAGGGAGTTACTCACTCTCCTGCAGAGAGCGAGGGCGCGGCGGACGGCTGCATGTTTTCGGGGGCGGGTTCGTTGTCGTCATCCACCTCAATCCCCTGCTGATGGAGTTCCGCAATTTCTTGCGCGCGAGATGAAATGTTTGACACGACGTCACGCTCCGGGGTCCGGAGTTCGCGCACGCGCTCTTCTTCTTGACGCCGCTGAACGGTCGTCGCATCTGCGTTGTCGACGGGCCGCTTGTCTTCGAAGGGAATTGCGGCGGCCGCTTCAACCTTGAAGTTGCCACAGACGATGTGGAAGATCGTGCCGTCGTCGATTTCCGGGATCCGACATTCGTAGCACAGCTGCTCTTTCCGGTTGACACGGTGGGTGCCTTTTCCAACGAGCACCACACCCGTCAATCTCAGAATCGTGTGCTGGTTCGGCCAGCGGTCCCGGATGTTTTTGCTGGGGTGGAAGAAGCGTGCCTTCGCCGATCCCGTGGCACCGATGCCGCCGCGCTTCTTCGCCATGGTGTCAACAATATTGTGGTGAGGATGTCGTATGTTTTTTACGTATTCCTACGTAGAAGCACTGGCGATACCTCGGGGATCGGAACAAAACTATTTAGGAGGTACCTAAAACGGCTGATAGTGGTTGCCCGGAATTTGAGGCGAGGTCACCAAGTTGAAAACACCTGCGACCAACACAACCCCAGGTTGCCCCGATCGTGGGCTATCGGTTAGTATCTTTCGTTTATCTATAGAAGGAGTCTTTACCTATGATAGTTGCCCTAGAGTCCAGTACTAATTAGTACTCAAAGTACTAATTAGTACTCATGTTACGATATCCATTGTGGATAGACTTGACTGTGTATAGTAGGTAATCTTGAGTGAGTAGCAAGTCTCTACAGAGGTGGACTTGACCGTAGAGGCAGTCTTGACCTTGGGGAGTCTCTATCACACAGAGGACTTCAGGATTATAGCAAAAATGTAGATGTAGGCATGACTACCAAGGTGAGATCATCCGTAGATAGCCTCTAGCACAAAGGCAGCTTTGACGTTGTGGTTAAACTTAGACAATTTGACAAACCAACAAGCCTCTACATTGGAGAAGGCATGTATCTCGTGGTTGGGATACCACTGTGGAATTGACCCCGGAGGTAAATCTAAACAAGATATTGGGGTCAATAGGGTATTGACTATAATATTGGAGTTGGTCATGGGCGACCTTGACTGGCTGGTTCACCTTTACCACAGAGGTATCATCGGTCATACAGACAACCCCCCAACCTGGAGGTGGCCTCCCAGCCTTGACCATATAGTGTTTGGA